>CAUYRT010027166.1:0-36776 GCA_963574885.1 Lepilemur ruficaudatus | reverse complement strand
GCTCACAGCAACCTCCAACTCCTGGGCTCAAGTGATCCTCCTGCCTCAGCCTCCTGAGTAGCTGGGACTACAGGCATGCGCCACCACGCCCGGATAATTTTTTTTCTATTTTTAGTTGTTTGGCTAATTTCTTTCTATTTTTAGTAGAGAGGGGGTCTTGCTCTTGCTCAGGCTGGTCTCCAACTCCTGAGCTCAAACAGTCCTCCCTCCTCGGCCTCCCAGAGTGCTGGGATGACAGGCATGAGCCGCCGCGCCCGGCCAGGGTTTCATTCTTGACATCACTTCCCTCTTCCCTCTCATCTAGTTGTTCACCAAGTTTGGCTGAGCTTATGTCCTAAAGGTTCTCAACTCAGTCCGCTTCCGTGGTCCCTGTCACCTCCTGGTCTAAGCCACCAACATTTCTTGCTGGCACCTCCACAGTTGTCTTCTAGCTTGTTGTCTGTACTCATTATCAACCTTCTTATCAACACTGAAGCCAGAGTAATTCTTTCAAAACACAAATTTGACCCTATACTATCCCTGGCACCCCAAATTTTATATCCCTATGTTGAACAATCTCACGACTCTTGTAACTTTCCTCATTATCCTCACTGTAATTTCATATTTATTTGCAGGATGATTTAATCATCTCAGTTCCTTCGTAGACTGTAAGCTCCACGAGGGTCACAGACAATGTCTGATTTCACTCACTAGTGTATCCCCACATGCCTGGGCCATCATATGTATTCATAGGTGCTCAGTAAATATTTACTAAATAAATGAGTCTCTGCATCTGCATTGCCTAGCATCATAATACCTGGACAAAGAGAGATGAATCTTGATTGAAAAGAGGGAGACTAGAACTATTAATATGAACAATTCCCAGAAAAATATTTCTAAGCTCAGTGCTTGCTTTTGCCCAACTATTCTCATATTCTGGTTCTTTCTAGGTCTCTTTATCTCTCTGTCTCTCTCTCCCACACACACGTGCATCACAGCCTTCAATCCATTGAAATCATTCAAATGGCTTCCTTGTCATTATTCAGAGGTATTTATCCTAAGAAATATTTGTCATAAAATCCCCTTACCACCTTTGTAAGATTATAAAGTGATAAGTTCAATCAATGCAATGTTTGCCTTTTAGCAAAACACATTTTCCAAGTGCTGTACTTGCCAATGAGGAAGAATGTTGAACACCAACTCGATTGTGTTATTTTCTCCGTTCTGACTTGAGGTCCAACTCTGGAGACATTGTTCTCTTTTCACTGGGCTTCAGAATGCAAAGAAATTCAGAGAATAAATGAATGGCAATCACACTTCTCGATACAGTCTCTCAACTTCCATCCAACTTTCTCCCTACCTGCCGTTCCCTGAATGGTATGGATGTCACGTTGAAAGTAACGTCTTGGGAGCCGCCCCAGAATGCCATCTGTTAGGGAGTGGTGCTCAGTATTAGTTAGGCTTATCTTGGACCCCGCCAAGCAAGGGAGGTTGTTCCCGGAAGCATCAAAAAGAGGTCAGCCAGGCGCAGTGGCAGTCTGTGCTACTCGGGAAGTTGAGGTGGGAGGATTGCTTGAGCCTGGGAGTTCAAGGTTTTAGTGCGTCATGACTGTGCCTGTGAATAGCCATTACACTCCAGCCTGGGCAACATAGTGAGACCCTGTCACTAAATAATAATAATAATAATGAGGCCAGGTGCAGTGGCTCACATCTGTCATCCTAGCACTCTGAGAGGCCAAGGCGGGAGGATCGCTTGAGCTCAGGAGCTTGAGACCAGCCTGAGCAAGAGCGAGACCCCGTCTCTACTAAAAGTAGAAAAATTGGCCAGGTGTCACGGTGTGCCCCTGTAGTCCCAGCTACTCGGGAGCCTGAGGCAGAAGGATTGCTTGAGCCCAGGAGTTGGAGGTTGCTGTGAGCGAGGCTGATGCCACGGCACTCTAGCCCGGGCAACAGAGTGAGACTCTGTCTCAAAAAAAAAAAAAAGAAAGAAATACAATAATAGTAATGAAAGAGTCCATCAGGGTACTTTCTTCTATAATATTAAAAATTATAGTTAGTACTTATTGAATGTTTTTGCCGTGTGCCTGCACTATTTTTAACTTGCATGTACAAAAATCCCAGGAAGAAGATATTATCCTTATTAGGAGGACTTTGAGACTAAGAGTTTGGTGACTTAGTAGTTATGAAACCGCAAAGACAAAGCCCATGTCCTTGACCACCACTGCGTGTAACAGGGCCACAACCACTAAAAGACTGAAAGCGACCTGTCATTCCGAGCTCATTTTTGGTAACTTGCGGGGCATACGTTATAAACGACATGACAGGTGCTCTAGATTTATACCCACCGATGAACTTCAGCCAGCATTTCAGAGATAGCAAGTATCTTAGACAGTTTTTTTGCTACTTTTTGCTTCACTAACAACAACCCCAAAATATCAGTAGTTCACAACAAAATAAGTTTGTTTCTTGTTCATGATGTTACTCGTCGCTGAGGCTCTGCGTCAAATATCCCCATTCTGGAACTCGTCCTGGGACGTGATGGCTGTTTTGCCGAGAAAAAAGGAGAAATGGCAGGGCCGTGTGCCAGCCTTCGGGCTTCTGCTCAGAGGAGGCATGTGTCATTTCCTCCTGCATCCCAAGGTCCAAGCAAGTCGCACGGGCAGACCTGGCAGCAGGGGGCCACAGAGGGGTCCTTCTCCCTCGGGACAGGCAGTGGCAGGCTCGTGGCAGTGGATGACTGGTAATGACAATACAATCTGCCAAAGCAAATGGGAATGCAAACTCCTAGGGGTTCTCTCTCTCCCCCTCCGTCATCTTTCATCTGTGCTGTTTTTTATGCTGGCTTCATTCTTAAATAAGACAGCTTCTCACAGCTCTGTGGCTTACAGCCTTGTAATCCTAAACCAACAAAAAAGAGCGTGTGTCTGCTAACAGTCCCAGCCGGGATGGATCCTAATTGCATGAGCTTGGGTAACTTGCTCATCTCTGAATCAGTCAATATGATCGGAGGGTTCGTTGCTTTGCCTGGCCAGTATTGGGTTACTCCCAGGGCAGAAGGTGAGTCTACCTGAACCCAAGCACTAAGGGTGTTGACTCTTTTTCTCTTAAAATTCCTGAAATAGCAGAATCCCTGACAAATTTCAGTATTATTAACCAATTTGAAAGCATTCCTGATAACTTGCATAAATAGTCAAGCAGATTTGAGAGTCTGGCATTTTTACAATATTTACTGAAGCCACCATCTGTGACAATTTTTTCTACTCCTATTTTACAAATCGAACTTGTCTTCATTACAAACAGTGGCTCATGAGATGATGCAGAAGATTAACTTAACATTTACTGACTAAAACAGAGGAAATACTACAAATAAAACAAATTTTGATTTGAAACATAACCTAACCTACTTAGTCGGTCAGACCCCCAAAATTTTCCATCAAGAATGCAAACCAAATACTCATAGTCCATTCCCACGCTGTAAAATCACTGCATACCAATTTGGGTGTTTTCAGTTAGAGAAATCCGTGCTGTGGATTACTGGTAAATTTTAAGCAAAACAATGGCCCTTAGTTGAAATATGCATTTCAAGCTAGGCAGACAGCAGTAACATGTATTATACGTCCATTTCCTAGGTTAAATAATCAAAATCCCTTTGGCATGTCTTTCTTCTTGTATTACTAAAAGTAACACTAGCTGCTGTAACAAACAGGCCCCAAATTTCAATGGCTTAACACAATAGAGGTTTGTTTTCATTCAGGTAACTCCTCAAGGTGGGTGTTGCAGGTTGGCAGGCAGCCTCCCTCTATGCTGTGATTCTGGCACCTTCCATCTCTTAGCCTCGTGGGTCTCCATCTACTACGACAGGGTTTTTCGATCTCAGCACATTTGGGGGCTATCCTTGCATCCTAGGATGCTATTAATAGCACAGGATCCTAGCAGTGTCCCTGGCCTCTACTTAATAGATACTAGAAGCTCTTCAGCCCATGCGATGACAACTGAAAATGTGCCCAGACTTTGCCAAATGCCCTCTGGTTGACAACTGCTCATCCAATATCAAGTCTGGCTTTAATTTGGTTAAGATGGCCAGGTGAGTGGAAACAAACCAGGTGCCTGTCAATTCATGAGTGGATTATTAAAATGTTGGTCTACGTATACAATGGAATATTACTCAACTAGCACCGCTTGTATTTTCTTGGATTGATCTTGAGCCCGTTTTCTGAAGTGAGGTGACACAAGATCGGAAGAATGGGCTCCACGTGTACTCGCCACCAATCTGGTACTGACTGATTAACATCATGGTGCTCACGTGGTAGTAACATTCTCCAGGGATGAGGGGCTTGGGGGGGTAAACTCACAACTAAAGGACACAGTGAGCACTGTAGAGGGGAAGGGCATGCCTCTAACCCTCGCTAGGGAGAGGCAAAGACATAAAATGTGACCAAAATGTTTGTACCCTCATAATTTCCTGAAATAATAATAATAAAAAAAAGATTGCCAGGTGATTCCAGTGTGTCTTCACAGGGATGGAGACCAATGTCATCACCATTATCAACAACCGGAAAAAATCATGGAGAAAAACCACAGCCTTTGTTAAAAGCTGCGGCTTAAAATGGCCACACATCACTTCCACCCTGCTCACGACATGAGTGAACGCGAGCCATGTGCGTCCCTCTGTCCCAGGCGAAGAGAAGCAGAGTCCTCGGGAATACAGTCCCTGGATGAGTGACGTCTCTATACGGAAGGGGAGCACACATCCCGGCCTCATCTCCCTTTTAAATCCAGGATCCCACCCCTCATGTGTTTGGTACCACTGTTGCACACTGAGCTAATCAGAGTCCTTCCTATATTTAAGTAGGACTGGCGAATGGCTCTCTTTACCCTCTGTTATCAGAACTCTGGGGTTGAGCTAGAGCTACTTGTTACCAATAACAACAGAGTACCTTGCAGGTACCAGGCACCCCGCTAAGTGCTTTACGTTTATATCTGCTCACTTTTTTTTTTTTTTTTTGAGACAGAGTCTCACTCTGCTGCCTGGGCTAGAGTGCCGTGGCGTCAGCCTAGGTCACAGCAACCTCAAACTCCTGGGCTCAAGCGATCCTTCTGCCTCAGCCTCCCGAGTAGCTGGGACTACAGGCATGTGCCACCACGCCCAGCTCATTTTTTCTATATAGTTTTAGTTGGCCAATGATTTCTTTCCATTTATAGTAGAGATGGGATCTTGCTCTTGCTCAGCCTGGTTTCTAACTCCTGACCTTGAGTGATCCTCCTGCCTCGGCCTCCCAGAGTGCTAGGATGACAGGCGTGAGCCACCGCGCCCGGCCTATATCTACTCACTTAATCCTTACAGCAGTGGAAGAGTTAGGTGCTGTTAACTACGCCCATTTTACGGATGAAGAATTTATATCTAAAGTCAAGGGACAGTGGTGGGATTCAAACCCAGCCGTGAGACTACCCCGGCTCATGCTCTTGACCACCAGGCTCTACTGATTCTCCAGAGGGAAATCCCACCTCTGACAGACGAGAGTGAAGCCAATGACAGAAAGCGGCCCGGCCCAAGAGCAGAGAGAGAGAACATAGCCCCAAGGCTGGGTCTGCTCCTGCTTTGCTGTGGCGTGTTTGCATAGCCAGCAGATTCCTCTTTCTCCCTAAAAGGAGTTTAAACAATCTTTCTGTTAAGTATAACCAAAGAGTTCTGATTGCTAAAGCAAGCAGTAGCATTCACTCACATAGGCTGTCCTGTTCTGGAAATTAAACATGCTAGGATCACAGTCACTCAGGACAAAAGGCAGGATTGGGAGCTCTTGTCCCTGTATAGCTGAGGGGACTGGTCTTAGCCCCTCAGGAACTGGCGCCATAGTGTCCTCAGTGGGGCGGAGTTTGGTAGGGAGCTCAACGCAGCACAACTAGCACGAGGGGCTCCAGCCTGGATCCCGAAACCAAGTCTCATACCTTGCAGCCACTTCTGCAGGTTCAGAATCCTAAACCCATTTTGGGTGCCTAGATCATCTTAGTGCCCATTCTCTGTTGTGATTTCCAGCCTCCTCACCGCACATGCGAACTCAGCCTTCGGGTCCTCTGGCTTTCGTTCTACTATCAGTTGCTTACTTGAGGCAGACCATGTACCTTTATCTGAGGACGCTGGCCCTTCCTAGATTCCTTATCGTTAGCCATCATCAGAAGTCCCCGATGCCAACAACTTGCTTGGGTTACAAGTCGTGCCGCAGCAGCATCCATGAAACTTTCTATCCTCTGTCTTACTGAGCTTCCTGGCAGAGCTGGGTCTCGTGCCCAATCCCCTCAGCCTGGTGACCACATCTATTTCTGGACCCTGGCCCCACCCACCTCGCTGCGGTTAACCATCTGTGGCGGACCATGATCGCCAACAGCTTCATTCAAAAGCTGCTTACCACGTCACTACCATTGTACAAAGTGCTGGGCGTGCCCAGATGAATAAGACAGTTTGCAGGATGACAAGACATAGCATACTCCTTGCTTCATCCACTCAGCAGTTTCTATGAGAACCAGTTATGTGCCTGGCCCTGGCCGGTGCTGACGATTATAACCCTAAGCGAGATAAACATAGCCCCTGCTTTCCTGAAGCTTATAGGATGGAGGGAGGGAGGGGGAGAGACAAAGATTATAAACAAGCAGACAAATAAAAAGGGAAACTAATTACAGACCCTGTAAGTGCTAGGAAGGAGAAGGGAGCATTGGTATAGAGAAGCAAAGATCTACTCGGACAGAGTAGTCAAACTTCTGGGACCTTAAAATGTTTCCCTACCTAACCTTCCATTCTAGTAACTAGGAATTTCCAAATGACCACCAGTTCTGGTCCAAATACAGCTCTCAGTGCGTTTTGTTAGGCCAGAAAAATATTAAAAAAAAAAAAAAATTAAGGTGGGGGACGGTTCTCCAGTCTGCCCCAGGCCTACCCACCCCCCATCACCTTCCTCTGCTTGGCCTTGATTGTGCACTTACGTTATCCGCCTCGTCGGCTCTCACCAATATTTTGAGTTTGTAACTCTTGACTCAACCTTTCAAATGCTTGAGGCAGTAAGATTCAATCTCCCTCCACTCCACCCTCACCCTCGTAATTTGATGCATTTGCAAGTTTATCTGGCCAATAGTTGCCTTTTTGTGAATGTTAAACTGGAAATGAACTCAAAATCACGTGCGCGAGGGTGAGTCTGTGCTCTTGGGCGTGTATCAAAGAATGCACGGTATTGGCCATTCGCAAGATGGTATTTAAGTCTGCCGACTTCTCAAGTAGCGGCTCTTACCTCGATAATGACTTCAGCCAGTGACTTAATCCTAATGGAGCGCCCGAGAAGGAAGAGACAGAGGTGGCTGCTGAGAAATATTCCTCATCTTTGAAACACTCATGCATAAAACATAGAACTTGTGTCATATTTAGAAGAGCAACAGGGTTACAATGTAACTGGGGACATTCACCAGCCAGGAAGTGGTAAAGGTCTGCTTAGAAAGCTTGTAAGGGACTGATCAGACATACGAGACGTTCCAGCCGAGCTACAAGATCGTGTTGCCAAGCGTCAGGGTTTGTCAAAAATCCTGACTGCCTAAATGCAGCACTCAGAGTAATTACAGTGGAGTCCTCGCTTTAGGAAACCCTGAAATTACAAATCAGGTAAATTAGGGAGGAGTGGTTCCCTGACAAATGGGTCACAGAAGGGCAGACCCTGCCTTCATTCCCATAGCAAGGTCCCTAGTTTCCTTCAAGCGTGTGTGTTTGTACTGATACATCTCATGCCTTACTCCAGAAGGATTTGCAAGTAGCCGATAATGATCCACAAAATGCAGTCAGAAGATGTAAAATAAACTGCTGAGACCTGCTTAGGTTAGAATGCCAGTTGTTTACTTAGCTCACAGTTGAACTGTATAAGGGGAACTAACCCTTACTGGGCAGCTATTGGGTGCCAGGAACTGTTAGATGCTCAGAACCCTTTAAAGAGGGATTGCTGGCGCCAGTTCACCAATAAACAGCTGGCCCTCGGAGGTTAGGTGAAGCTGCCAGGCTCACGCAGGAGAAGGGGGCTGGTGCCAGGATTTGAACGCAGGTCTCGCAAACTCGCACTTCTGCCTGCGGTCATGCTGCGAGCTCTGCAGCCTCCCTCATCCCTCAAGCTGCAGGAAACAGAGACGGGAGGGAGTCTTGATTGCCAGGTTCAGCTTCCTGCCAGGGCAGGATGCAACTGCAGGGCTAAGAGTAGAGCCTGTGATAAGCTGATGCTAAGCTGGTTCTTGGCAGAACCTCTGGGGACGCATAGGAGTCGGGCGGAGGAGGGGGAAGCGGGGGCTTGGGTGCAAGGATCCTTCCGTAATCTCTGATCTCCTTTGTTTCAGCGTGAGAACATTTCCTGAATGATGGTCCTAAATATGTGGCTGTCTTTGGGATACGATGCTGGGCTTCGAATGCTCAGGCCTGCAGGGTGTGAGTTGCTCTGCTGGATCCGAGCTCAGTCTTCTTTCCTCCTGTGAGCCCAGCCGGAGGCTCCCATATCAGCAAGTTATTTGGAGGCTACGAGGTCTCTTGGGGCATGACAGGTAACTGTGAAGGCCTTCTGACACTTTCCTGATTGACTGTGCCATTCGACACAGCACAGGTTTGTGCTTAGGTGACAGAGGGACGGAGTGTCATTTGAAAGGCTTTGTTTTCATCACTTTAGCTCTGTTTTTTTTTCTTTCCTTTCTTTTTGCAGAAGAGAAGTTTAGGAGATGGAACAAGATGTGTGCTTTTATGTAAAGTTTCTTTAATTCCAAATAGGTGTCGTTTGCTTTCTTTTGATTCTCTCTTTAGCTCTTTTATCCAGAAGAATATTAGGTGAGGAAATGCTCTTGCTTTTCTTATTTTTTAAAAAATTTTTCCTCCTTTCCTTCCTTCCTTCCTTCTGGCTCCATGCTTTGCAGCTGGCCTCAGAAAGGCAGCTGTAAGTTTGAGCGGAAACTCCACAGTAAGCTGTGCTTGGTTCTCTTCTTTGTTTCCCGAGCCATCCTCATTTTGTCAGGGTGATCACTAACTCTATTGTCCCCATTGTCTGGGAGAGCCAGCCTCTGTCATTTCCCTTCCTCCCTTTTCTCTCCTGGATCTTGCTGGAGACTCCAGTTTTCCTGAAAACAGTTTTCCTCCGGGCTGGCACTGCCCTTCCCAGTGAAGAGGAATATTTTTCCTGAAATCTGTCACTTGGGGAGAGGTTGTCAGCATCCAAAATTGCGAAGGAAACTCCTGCTGGTCCTCAGGGTGGGTGGGAGGTGAAGGAAGGTTGGGTTTTGGAAAAGAGAAGGGTTTTTATTCTTTTTCTGCGTATTCCAGGGCAGAAGTGGACGATCTTACCTGGTGTTTCATTCCACCTACGAGGTAGTTGGCCGACAGCTCTGCCAGACAGGCCTGGAGGAGGGGGCCAGAGCTTCTGTCCTCCGGGAGTCTGTGTTCCAGGGGGGGAGACAGATAGTCCTCAGGCAAGCAAACACATGCGGATATGAATGTGGAAATAACCACAGAAGCTACTGCTAGGTACAGGAGTGTGCCGTGACGCCAATGCAGTGAGTGACAGGTGGTGACTCCAGCTATGCGTGTCCGGGTCCTCTCTTTTGAATGGAACTTAACGGTAACGATGCAGGGGGCTGTCCCAGTGTAGGGAGGGAAGCCCCCGAACTCACAGAGTGGGTTCTTGGCTTTGCAAGGGAATTTGACAACCGGCCAACTAGCTGCAGGGAAGTTTTATTGAGACAGAGAGAGACAATAGACCCTGCTCCACAGATAGAGTAGGGGTCCTCTCCTGAGCAGGAAGGGAGCCCTTATGGGGCAATTGGGACTTCTTTAAAAGTTCAGAAACTTTGCGGGGAAACAGCCGTAAGTGAGAACAAAGAGTCTGTAAGGCGTCTGGCTTGGTAACTCATCCATCTTCAGATGACCACTTGCTGTCAGCTTCTTGTTCAGGGTGGTCGGGGTCTGGTAGGGGGTTGAAATGGCTGCACTCAGGTTCTCTTGACCTTGCTTTTCTGCCTTATCCCTACACTAGACAGAGGAGGCAGCCCTGCAGAGACCTGGGAGAGAGCTTCCAAGGACAAGGAGGTACCATTGCAAACGCCTGAAATAGGGACAAGCCTGACTTCTTGGAGAGACAGGAACCTAAGCTGTTCTGAAAGATGAGAGAAGCCAGTTGGTGGTAGATGGAATGAAGGTATTCCTGACAAATGGAGAAACTGAGGCAAGTGTCCTAAAGAAAGGACGTTAGAAAGTCACAGGCCTTGTCTGGCTGGTGCCGAAAACTTCACGTGGGGCATGGTGGCTGGAGGTTGTCAGGCTTTTACTGAGGTAGAATTTATATACCGTCATGCCATTTAGAATATCTGTCCACGTTTAAAATATGCAATTCAATGGCTTTTGCTGTATTTATATTAGGGTGACCAGCACCCATAATCCTACTCTCGAAGGAAGTCCCTGTATCACATCCTCCCAACCCCTCAGCACCGAGCAATCGATAGCTCATCTACTTTCTTTCTCTCGAGATTTGTCTGTTCTGGACATTTCATATACATGGGATCATAGGATTTGTGTTTTTTTTTCCTCATTGGCTTATCATGCTTTTTGAGGTTCATCCTCGTTGTGGCTTTATCAATACTTCCTGTCGTTGTCAAATAATGTACTTTTGTGTGGCTAAGTCACATTTCATCTGTCCATCCATCAGTCGAAGGACATTGGGGCTGTTTTCACTTTTTGGCTTTTGTGAAAAATGCTCCCGTGAATTTCCACATACAAGTCTTTGCGTGGACACAGGTTTTTGCTTCTCTTCAGTGGACACCGAGGAGGAGGATTTCTGGGTCATGTGGCAACTCTGTGTTTGACATTTGGAGGGACGCCCAGACTATTTCCGCAGTGGCCGCGTGGCCTTGCGTTCCCAGCGGCGATGTTCAGGGGTTCCAGTATCACTCCCCATCTGCACCAGCGCTCACTCCTGTCCTGTTGATTATAGCCGTCCTAGCTGGTGTAGAGCGGCATCTTGTTGTGGTTTTGATTTGCATTTCCCTAAGGACGAACGATACTGAGTTTCTTTTCATGTGCTTATTAGTTATTTATGTTCTCTTTGGAGAAATGTCTATTCAAATCCTTTGCCCATTTTCAAATTGGGTTATTTATCTTTTTATTAAGTTGTAGGAGCTCTTTATATATGCCGGGTACCTAAGTTCCTTACTAACTGTATGATTTGCAATTAGATCTCCCAGGGTATCACCTTCTTGATGGTGTCTTTTGAAGCACAAAATTTGTAAGACTTTTGATAAAATTTAATTTATCAGTCTTCTCTTTTGTTGCTTGTGGCTTTGGTGTCATAGCTAAGGAATCGCTGCCTATGCCAAATTCACAAAGATTGACTACTGTCTTTTCGTCTAAGAATTTTATACCTTACATTTTTATAGTTAGGTCTGTGACATACTTTTAGTTATTTTTTTCTGTATGGTTTGAGGTGGGGCTTCCACTTTATTATTTTTCATGTGGCTATCCAGTTGTACCAGCAGGAATTGTTGAAAAGACTATTCTTTCTCTATTGACTTGTCTTGACCCCTTTGTAGAAAATCAATTAACCACGAACATTAAAAGTTATTTCTGGACTCATGGGTGGATGTATGTTTAATTGTGAATGCATGTTTAATTGGTGGCATCTTTCTTTCTTTCTGTTTTTTTTTTTTGAGAGAGAGTCTTACTCTGTTGCCCGGGCTAGAGTGAGTGCCGTGGCGTCAGCCTAGTTCACAGCAACCTCAAACTCCTGGGCTCAAGCGATCCTCCTGCCTCAGCCTCCTGAGTAGCTGGGACTACAGGCATGCGCAACCATGCCCAGCTAATTTTTTTTTTCTATGTATTTTTATTTGTCCAGCTAATTTGTTTCTATTTTTTTAGTAGAGACGGGATCTCACTCTTGCTTAGGCTGGTCTCGAACTCCTGAGCTCAAACAATCTGCCCTCGTTGGCCTCCCAGAGTGCTAGGATTACAAGCGTGAGCCACCACGCCTGGCCTAGGTAATATTTTTTAAAGACCTATACTATATGAGAAATTTAAATAAAGAAGCAGGACCAAAGAAACAAGGAGAATGTAATAGATGTGGTTTCCGTGATTTCTTGTATAAAGGGAAAAGAGAGATAAGATTTATTTTAAGGAGAATCCAATCAGCAAGCTGAACCTACCAAAGCCTCATGGAGCAGTGTTCTGGTTTCATTATTTATTTGTTGGGTGTAACTGGTTTTGATTCTTAAATGACATTTTCTTTCAAATAAAACAACTCGGGGCTTTTGGTAAATAAGGTCCTCGTAATGGAAATTAAGTCTTTCCATTTTATTTCTGTTGATTTCAAAAATGACTATACGGGTCCACAGTTGTTAACATTTATTGCTTTTTATTTTTAGAAATTGGCAAAGAGATCCATTACTATTTTTCCATCAGTAGTTTCCAGGTTTTCTGGGTCTTCTCCTGCTTGTGAAGTCTCCCAGCATGAAAGGTAGGGAAATTTGCCCTGTTGGTGGCCATTTCCCTAGACGGTCCCATATTTTCTGGGGTTTTATCATGAATAGGAGGTAAAATCAGTCAAATTCTGAATCTTGGCATACTTTTCCTTGTATCGTGGATTCCAAAATATCTTCTCAGACTAGAGGTTTTTAAGAGGCTAAATCACTTGGGATTCTAAATCATTGTAATTGTTATTGTCACCAATGTAAGCACTTCGTAAGGGAACATACAGGGCTGGGCCGAAGGGAAAAAGCAGCTCTTAAGACTTATTTTAAAATGCGTGCAGCTCTGGCAGAGCTCTCAGACAGGGCAGGGGGCAGTCTGCCCAGCTAGAAGGCTTGGCTGCTGTTCTCACACTGACACCGGTGGGAACACGGAGTCTCCTTTTGACCCCCGAACCTGCAGTCCTGCGTGCTCAGGGAACACGGAGTGCTTCTGGTACATCTCGTACCGCCGCTGCGGACATTTTTCTTTCAATTTACTGTCTTTTTTGGAAAATTCTTTTTTTAAATTCTTTAAATTTTTATTTATTTATTTAGGGACAGAGTCTCACTCTGTCGCCTGGGCTAGAGTGCTGTGACATCAGCCTAGCTCACAGCAACCTCCAACTCCTGGGCTCAGACGATCCTCCTGCCTCAGCCTCCCAAGTAGCTGGGACTACAGGCACGCGCCACCACGCCCGGCTAATTTTTTCTATATATTTTTAGCTGGCCAATTAATTTCTTTCTATTTTTGGTAGAGACGGGGTCTCGCTGTTGCTCAGGCTTGTTTCGAACTCCTGACCTTGAGCAATCAGCCGCCTCGGCCTCCCAGAGTGCTGGGATTACAGGCGAGAGCCACCGCGCCCGGCCTGGAAATATTTTAAAAGGCAACTTTGCATGCCTGCTATCAAAGGAAGACCAGTCTCCCCAGCCTAAAATGGAACGCCACTGAGACACGCAACGCTCGACAACTCGCTGATGTGATTCGACTCTGTCCGGGTCCTCTTGTCTGCCCGAGGCTCTGCTTTCTGTCTCTACAACAGGGGACGGAGTCAGCGTCAGAGAGATTCTAAATATACAATAGCACCACATGGAGACTCTCTGAGGACTCCTCAGGGGGATCAAAAGAGAACCCAACATGAACAAATTGTCACCCCGGATGCAATGTTATTTGGGGTCCCCTCTGGGGCGGTGGCATCAGCCCCCCACTGGGGCACTCCCTGCACGAAGGCTACCGCACCTTCTGCACCCTCTGATATGTTTTAGGAAATGCTGGTGAAAGATTTGATCCTTAAGCTTGAGGGAAATGGGCGTCAGTGTAAGCTTCCAGAAAAATCTCCACTGCGTGAAATATTTGCATGAAGCTTGCTTTTTTTAAGAAAGATGTCACCACAACGCCCGAGGGCAGACTACTTTTGCCTCTCTCCGTTCCCCTCCCTCCCCTTTACTTCCCTTCTTCCTTCTCCTGTTTCTCTTTGTTAGTCATCTGCTGGGGACAGTGACTGCCTGTGGGAGTGTGTCTGGATCATTAAGTTCAGGAGCAGACACCTCCGATGTCTCCAGGGCATGGCCCGCGGTTCCCAGTCTCCCCGGTTCTGTGATGCTCTTAGGGCCACAGAGAAGCTCTCGGCGACCATGCTGTGTAGGGTGTTTTTTAACCTGTGTCTCATTACAGCTTTCCCCCCACCCCACCCTCCTACCTGTATGCTCCTGCCCCCTAAGAAAGCAAACCAAAGTGAGGAAACTGGACCTGGGCCTTGAGCTACAGGTCCACGAGACAACTTTTGCATGATGAGCAAAGCAAATGCCAGTACGCTCAGTGATTTCTGAAACCCGGGTGGCGATTTTTGTCCTCAAGCAGAATTTCAGTTTTTCAAAGAATTTGTTTCATTTTATTCGATTGGTTGTGGCTTTCGCATCGTTTTAGGGAAGTGGTTTGCATTAAAAAAACGTAGTCCGCATTGGTGGGGTTTTCTGCTTGACTCTGCCTGTATCTCCTTCTTCTGAGGACGGCTTGGCCCAGCCCCGTGTCCTGGGACTCCAAAGGCTGAGATTTTCTCTCTCCAGGGGCTGAAGTTGTGAAAGGAGGAAGCTTCGAAAGCTGCTGTGGCCAGGTTTTCCTCCTGTTGGAAGATGCAGCGAACCAGAGGACGCAGGTGACATGCAGAAAGCGTCACTCGCCTTGGCCAAACTTGGAGCCCTGGTCACACCCTTTCCGAGACCCGGCTTCCTCTCCGCCGTTCCTGCCGCCTAGCTGTGCTGTGAAATATCAGAATACCCTCTCTAAGTCGTCCTTTTTGCTTAAGGTTTTTCATCCTGGGATTCATTCATTCATCCGTAACCAAAAAAATGTCCCAAGAGGTGACGAACGGTTGTCATACAATCGACTCTCTGCGGTGACCGATGCTCTTATGAGCAGAGAAAAAATACAGACACGGGCCAGGAAATTAGCTCACGACGTCTCAGACTCCAAACCTCACAGCAGCACGAACGAGGTACAGAACGGTCTATCTGTCCCCGTTTTACAGATCAGGAGAACAGTGGCCCCCTAGAGCCAAGGGCACATGCCCAAGGTGACAGAGCTATTTTATGGCAATCCTGTCACTTGGACTTATGATCCAACGCCATAATGTCATCTGTTTCCCTCAAACACAGTCTTTTGGTCAAAGCTTAGAAGCCACCTCCTCCTCAAAGCCTTTGGAACCCCTGGACCACGTGATGTGCCCTGTCTGCAGGCTTTTCTGCCACCCTCCCCTTCTCCTTCTGTGGCATTTTATTCCTAGCTCACGTGCTCTTTGGACAGTCTGTGCTCCCCGCCAGAGAGCGGCCTCTGTGAAGGCAGGGACCCCACCGTGAGGCCCACCATTGCTTCTCACACGGAAGGTGCTTAAGGCGCTTGAAATGGGTGAATTAAATACAAAAATGGGATGTGCAGCAATGTGCTGGTGTCTAAAGCGATTGAGCCTGACGGCACTGGAACTCACATCTCCGGCTGTAGTCCTTTGTTTTTTGCTATGATGAACGTTTGCTGTCGTGGTAAGCCGGCGAGTCCCTGTGAGCTGCTTCTTAAAACTGGACTGGTCATTTGAAGTAGAACTCGCAAAAGTACATCTTTCTCTATAAAACCATTTCCCAAGACACGCCAAATGTTTTAGCATCTCCTGGCAAGCTCATCACGAGCACGCTCTGTAAAGAAATACACATCTTGGCAAAACAGAAGCTTTCACTGTTAATGTGAATGTGATTTTCATAATGGACCGCAGAGCGGTGCCTTCCTGCTGTAATTGCGAGAAGCCGCCTTGGCTGCACCGAGAAATCTTATTTACCACCATCAATAATGAACTCGTTCTCTGCAAAAGCAATCTCTTTGGAGAGTAGCGATCGGAAATATTCCCATTCTATTGGAGTCTCTAATGTGTTTTGCAGCTGGGCGTCTCGGGGTATATAGTTCAACAAACCTCGCAACTAGATATTCTGATTCTGTTCCGCAGAGAACCGTGCTGGGCTGCTATTAATCTGAAACATTCGCAGCCACACGCAATTTGGCAAAATTATAATTGAAACGTGGTACTTGACCCTGAGGGGACCACAGAGAAAGGGATTTGCTTTGCTGGCTTCTCATGCGTCATTTAAAACCTGATGCCACTGGGTCCAGGTCTCAGCTGTAGAAACTCTTTATCGACAGCCCTTCAGCCGGGCTAGAGAACACTGTGCTCCCTGCCAGCTTTGTAATTTTCTCTATTTTTCTGTCTTTATTTTTCCATAAACTGGATTACTCTGATTAATAATAATCCAGTGAAATAGGAACTTGCCGTGGGCTTCTGGTGAGCATGGAGCAGAATATAATTAAACCACAGTCGTGCTGTTTAACCGAAGAAAAGATGTTGGAAATTAAGGGAAATCGTTGAGGTTCGGTTATTTCACATCCACAAGGCAATGAACTGGGCTCACAGGGCATGGCTGAAATTTTGCGATCCCTCTGGGATTCACCTAAAAAGAAAAGATGAAGGGGATGTGTAGTTTTACCTAAATCTAGGTAAGTTCTGAGTCCTCTGGGGAGTGCCAAAGAACATTGCTCTTAACTCTTGTTTACATTCTGAAGGTATTTTAATGAAAAAGAGTCAGCTGAGCCAAATCAGATTAACCCTCCCTGCTGCTGCTTTAGCTGAGAGTGCTGTGCTCCCGTTATTTGTGTTCCCCTTTTCCTGGCAGTACTAGAGCTGGCACGTGGCCACCCAGGATAGGGACTACATTTCCCAGCCTCCCTTGCGGTTTTTTGGTTGTTGCCTTATCGCTAAGGGAGGTGTGTGCAATTAATTTCTGGTTTTATTCTTAAAGGAATTGGGTATCTGCCTGTGTCTTTTATCCTTCCCAGAGGCCAGAATGTGTATGTGCTGGTCGGAGCCGGAACAGCCGGCTGGGATGGGAAGACAGAAGCCGAACTCTAAGGAGGGCAGAGGACATGGCCCTGAGGATGGTGGGGCGGCCTTCACCTGTCCAGGGCCCCCTATGCAGACTCTTCCGTGAGAAAGAAGTCGACGTCTCTCTGGGTTAAGCCACTGTCTTTAGGGTGTCTTTATTCCAACCTCCTGATGTGATTCCTTTCTCAGCTTTTGAAACCCAAACTATGTAGGTGGGTAGTGACGGCAAAGTTGGATGTTTTTGGCAGCGAGTAACACATCTCTGGACTCGAAAGGCTCACGCCGTGGAGCAGATTTTTAACTCTCAGGACAGCGAGTCCAGAGGTACATACAGCAGGCCTCCAGGCTGCCGGACTCAGTGGCTCAATAATGTCACTAAGGACTCGGTGTCCTTCCCCCTGTCTTCTGCCATCCTAGGTGTTAGCTTCACCTCCAGGCTGGTAGCAAATACACGGCTGCTCCAGTTCTGAGCACCGCATCCAGGCAGGAAGGATGATATTTACAAGAAAAAGACCCCCCCCTTTTTTTGTTCCTGTGGCTACTCTCTTAGAAAAGCAAAAAAATTGCCCAGAAGTATCTCTGTTCCCCGGTAGTGTCACATTCATGTCTCAATGGCCAAATTTGAGTTGCATGTCTGCCCCGTTCATGACGAGGGGGATGAAATTACCCCCCCAGACCAAACAGATCTGTCTCTGGGGTTTGAAGAAGGTCCACATCTCTGGCTGTGTGGGGAGGGGGTCCCATCACTGGATGGAATCATTTAGGAAAAGGGAGAGGAATGGGCCACCAACTGTGTCTACAAGAGAAAACTATAAATAGATCTGAAAAAATATATATCAGGGATTTGTTTCAAAATAATATAGAAAAAGGCAAGCGGGTATGGTATAGACAAAACGAGACCATCCGTGAATTGATAATGGTTAGAGTTCGTGGGGGTTCATTGCACTTTTCTCTCTGAATTATCTGTAATTTTTTAAAAATTTTAAATAAATACCCAAGCAAAGCAACAGAAGAGAAAGTCACAGGAGAAGGACTTTGCTCTGTTTTCATGTTAGCAATGATATTAGCTAACACTGATTGAGCGTTTGTGCTTTGTCGGAGACTTGGTTCATCGGTTCAGAACGGCTGATTGAGGCCAGCAGAATTTATTTGCTGAAATAACTGAAACTTTCAAGGGGCAGCTTCAGGGGCCGGTGAGTTCATCTCTTGGTTCTGCTTTTCTCTGCACTTGTGAGCTCTCTTTGCGCAGTGGCCTTATGGCTGCTGGCTGACTCCCACTCCCAGGAGGAAAACACACTTCCCTTGCTAGTATTTGCAGCAGAAAATCCTGTGCGAAGGGTCCTGTTTACCTACTGTGAATTCCGTACTCATAACCAGACCAGTCACATTCCACCTCTGGAGCTGAGAGGTCCATCCTGGGATTGAGAAGGGCTCAGGCACTGTGGTTGGGGTCATCTCATTGATTCCTCTTAAAAATCTTCGGCATATTCTTTTATTAACCCATTTTAAGGATGTACCAAACTGAGGCTTGGTGAGGTCAAGTGACTTGCCCACAGTCACATAGCTGGTAATTGTAGAGCTAGGACTGAAACCTAAGAAGCTTGATTTTGGGGACTACCTATGGTGAATGAAACAGCTCTTTTTGAGCCCAGATCTGTGCTGGCTGTGAACCTCCATGGCCGACTCATGACCAGTGGGGCCTCACTGTAGAAGACCCTGTGGTGTAATAGTTATGGGCATGGATTTTGAGGTCGGATGGATTTGGGCCCGAATCATACCCCTCCCCACTCAGGGGCCGGCTCTCTTAATAAGTCACCAAGTGCTCAAGGTAATATTTATTAGCTTCGTTCCAGAGATGGAAAAGTTGAGCTCAGAGAACTAAAGTGATCACAGCTCACTGTGATCTCCAATTCCTGGGCTCAAGCGATCCTCCCACCTTGGCCTCCCAAGTAGCTGGGACTACAGGTGCATGCCACAACGCCTGGCTAAGATTTTATTTTTGTAAAGAGCTCTTTGCTTCTCTGTCTCTTTGTTTTAACTTTGTATTATGGAAAAACACAAACATATACAAAACACAAGCACAAAGGCAAAATGTACGACGATCACCTCTGTACCCAGGATGTGGCTTCAGTAATTATCAGCTCGTGGCCAACCACTCTGTATCGAGGCTCTCATTTCTCCCCTCCCTATTTTGAAGCAAATCTCAGACATCACAGTTTTTCTTCTCTAAGTATTTCTGTGTGCATCTTCAAAAGATAAGGACTGTTTTTCCACAAAGACAATCTCACCCCTTCAACACTGAAGAATAATTCAGTTAATGTTAACCTTCATGTCTCATAGAATTTACTTTTTTTTTTTTTTTTGCAGATTGTTTACATTCAGGGCTAAATACCATCAACTTAGTGTGACTGGTTGATGCGTCTGTAAGGTCTCCTTTAATTGATGTCTCCTCTCCATCTCTTGCTTTTTCTCTTGCAATTTAGATAATGAAGAAACTTGGTTATTTGACCTGTCGAGATTTTACAGTGTGGATTTTGCTAATATCATCCTCATGTTGTCAATCACCGTGTTCTTCCGGTTTTGGTCCTCGGTAGTTGGATAGAGGGGTTTGATCAGATTCAGGTTCCATTTTTTTTTTTAAGATTGATTTATAGCTCATCTGTCATTCCCCTAGGAGCCCCATCGTGTCTGGCGGTCGCCCGTGATGTTAGCAGTCGGCGATGCATCATTAATTCAGCGAGGGTTGCAGAATAGTGACGTTCTCATTCTGTCATCCTCCTTACTGTTCTGGCAGGACCGCTTCTGTTAAGAAAGGCGTCCACGTTTAAAACCTTCGCAGACCCCTTCATACTGTATAGCTGCCTGGTCTGTACTTTGTGTCAAGTTCCAGCTTCACGTTTTGTAGGAAAGAGAAAAAGAAAGACACCTGTCCCAGGTCTGAGCTGCGTTGGTGATCATGTATAAGTGACAGTTCACTTTCTGACTCCCAGACGCTCCGCGGGCGAGGACACTGATTGTATCATGTTAGCCCACGACACTCTCGTGCCCAGCTGGCGGGCTCTAGGGCAGGCTGACGGTGTGGTCTCACAGGGATGTCTCTGGAGAAGCGCTGGGAAACCACTGTCTCTCTGAACAGCACAGGAGAGCAAAGAAGATGAGTTCACCTGTCCTTTCCCTGAGAGGCCAGGAGGAATCCAGGCCACACGTTGGTGGCTGTGGCAGAGGCCACGGTGTCCTGGCTCCACGGCGAGCCTTTGCTCGGGGCCTCTTGGGCCAGAGATGAAGACCAGCACACAGGCAGTGGGGCCCGCACGGCTGACGTAGGTGTGGCCCAGGATGGCAGGGAAAACTCTGCGCAGCCAGGAAACGTGGTCAAGGTCCCGTCTCCACCACTCACCAGTTAGGTGGCTCTGGGCATGTGGCTTCACCTCTCCAAGCCTCAGGCCCCCGTAGCTGTGCAGGGAGCACCCCTGGGCCTACCCAGAGGCTGTCTTCAGACATGCTGGAGGCTCTTTGTGTCTTTCCCCTGAGGGCCTTCTCTGCCTATGGGACAGGCCAGACATGCAGGGACAGAGGGGACCTTTCTGGTTTTTTTTTGAGACAGAGTCTCGCTCTGTTGCCTGGGCTAGAGTGCCATGACGTCAGCCTCGCTCACAGCAACCTCAAACTCCTGGGCTCAAGCGATCCTTCTGCCTCAGCCTCCTGAGCAGCTGGGACTACAAGCATGTGCCACCATGCCCGGCTAATTTTTTCTAAATATTTTTAGTTGGCCAATTAATTTTTTTTCTATTTATAGTAGAGATGGGATCTTGCTCTTGCTCAGGCTGGTTTTGAACTCCTGACCTTGAGCGATCTGCCTGCCTCGGCCTCCCAGAGTGCTAGGACTACAGGCGTGAGCCACCGTGCCCTGCCCAGAGAGGACCTTTCTAGGGGTGACGCTCAACTGCTGAGGGCTGGGAGCTGTGGGACAGAACCTTGGTGGCCTCGCCCCTCCGAGGGGAAGTCCAGGGCATGCTTGCCACGCTCACAGGACCTCTTGGAGGCTTCTGGGAGAGACGGATCCCCGGTTCCTCACAAGGGTGATCTCCGCATGCACGCACCAGGGTTTGGCTTCCTTCCCTTCTCCGGCTCGGTTCCCCACCCCCTCCCTATTCTTCCTTCGAACACTGCCCAGGAAAACGCTTATCCCTCACGCCTCATCTCAGGGCCTGCTTTTAGGGAAATGCAACCTCAGGACATAGCAGCAAAACATTGTGAGGATTAACTGGGGTCCTATAGACAAGGCCCCCAGAGCAGTGCTTGCCCCTTACTAAGTAGAAACCAGCTGGAGTCGTCATGGCGACTACTGTCCCTCTAGGTCACCTATGAGAAGGGTACCCAGGGTATGTGTCATCCAAACGGGATGCTTTTGAGAATGAAAGGAGGCACCGTGCGAATTACTCAGGGACAACGGGACAACTGGGGCTGTCCTGGGAAATCAGTGTGTGATGTCACCAACAGTCATGGTTCCAGCTGAAAAGGA
Organism: Lepilemur ruficaudatus; assembly: GCA_963574885.1. Lineage (NCBI taxonomy): Eukaryota > Metazoa > Chordata > Mammalia > Primates > Lepilemuridae > Lepilemur > Lepilemur ruficaudatus. The sequence continues at coordinate 15,362 of CAUYRT010027166.1, read as the reverse complement.
GTCCTCTGTACACAGGGCGTTCTAGTCCAAATGCTGTAAACACCCCTGCACTTAACTATTTCCTACTTTCACGCTTTGATGTATTATTCTTTCTTAAAGTGGAGGCTGGCCTATGCTGTGACGGTTTAGTGCTGAAAAGAGATAATATTAAACTTCTGAATTGCAACTTACAGACAAGTGATGGGATCTCACACAGAGAGAAGTTGCTTTAGACCTAAACGCAACAAAGAAAGAACCATTCAGACTTTTCTTGGTAGAGAATTGAATTATGAAAGATTAAAAAGTTCAAACGTAGAAAGCTAACAGCTCACATGTGATGCATTTCCAAGAATATTAAAATGACTGTCGCCCAGGTGCCGTAGCTCACACCTGTAATCCTTGCACTCTGGGAGGCTGAGGAGGGAGAATCGCTTGAGGTCAGGAGTTCAAGACCAGCCTGAGCAAGAGCGAGACTCCATCTCTATAAAAAAAATAGAAAAAATTAGCCAGGCATGGTGGCGCATGCCTGTAGTCCCAGCTACTCGGGAGGCTGAGGCAGGAGGATCGCTTGAACCCAGGAGTGTGAGGTTGCAGTGAGCTGTGATGATGCCACTTGTACTCTAGCTGCGGTGACAGTAAGACCTTATCTCAAAAAAACAAAACAAAACAAAACAAAACAAAACACTGTCAAGATAGTGTTGACTAAGAGTAGTCATTTCTCACAGTGAAAATAAGAAAGGTGGGCCAGGCGCGGTGGCTCACGCCTGTAATCCTGGCACTCTGAGAGGCCAATGTGGGTGGATTGTTTGAGCTCAGGAGTTCGAGACCAGCCTGAGCAAGAGCGAAGACCCATCTCTACTAAAAAAAATAGAAAGAAATTAATTAGCCAACTAAAATATATAGAAAAAATTAGCCGGGCATGGTGGTGCATGCCTGTAGTCCCAGCTACTTGGGAGGCTGACGCAGGAGGATCGCTTGAGCCCAGGAGTTTGAGGTTGCTGTGAGCGAGGCCGACCCCACGGCACTCTAGCCCGGGCAACAAAGTGAGACTCTCTCTCAAAAGAAAAAAAAAGCTTTCCAGAAGATTCTGGTGTACAATCAGTTTTGGAAATTACCGATGACAATTTGTGTCCTCCGTTTACAAAACCGGTGAGCAGAGAGGCCCAGCGAGAAGGAAGGGACTTGCCTGACGTTGCAAAGCCAAGACCGAGGACCGTCTCGTTTTATAGCCCTTGCTTTCCTGCCACGTCGACCTGGCTCGCTAATGATGCTACCAGCCTCCGTCAAAGATCAGCCTCTCCGCTTGCCTGTGGAGCTCAGCTGACAGCAGTGAGTTCGCTGGCCAACAGCACTCGATGAATAATACAGTGAGTTGGCTCGTCATCTGGCGTGGTGACTCTCGCGCCTGCCAGAATGCCTTCCCTCTGTCCCGGGCACCATCTGGATATGAAACCACGTGGAATTTCCAACAAATGGCATTTGATAGACGTGTGTGAGGGAAGTCTCTGAAGCAAAAGGCTTGTGGAGAGGGAGAGAGGTCACGCAGGCCGACAGAGAACCGCTTATTCTTTGGTCCCTTCGTCCGAGAAACACGCGCTAGAGCTTTACTATAAGCCAAGCACGATGCGGGCCCCGGGCATTGGGTCTCTGTCCTCATGCACCCGATAATTTGGTGAAGGAGGCAAACAATAAACAAAAAGAAATACTAGATAGCTAATTAGATAAGTAGAGAGATACACTCCTGTGACTGCCATGAATTAGGTATAGACACGCACGAATCAATAATAACAAAAAAGAGTCAGCAGTTGCAAAATGCGTGTCATGCTCTGGACATTCTTTTACGTGTTTTGTTTATGCTGACTCGTCTACTGACTCTTTCATTTTTTTATTTATTTTTTGTTGAGACAGAGTCTCACTCTGTCGTCCAGGCTAGAGTGCCGTGGCGTCAGCCTCGCTCACAGCAACCTCAAAATCCTGGGCTCAGGCGATCCTCCTGCCTCAGCCTCCCGAGTAGCTGGGACTACAGGCATGCGCCACCATGCCCGGCTAATTTTTTCTATATATTTTTAGTTGTCCAGCTAATTTCTTTCTATTTATAGTAGAGACGGGGTCTCACTCTTGCTCAGATTGGTTTTGAACTCCTGACCTTGAGCGATCCTCCTGCCTTGGCCTCCCAGAGTGCTAGGATCACAGGTGTGAGCCACTGCGCCCGGCCTACTGACTCTTTCAATATCCCCAACAGTCTTGTGGAGGTAGATGCTACTTTACTCCCATATTATAGATGGGGAAACCGAGGCACAAATTGGTTCATTGGTTCGCCCAAGATCACATGGCTAGGAAATTGTGAAGCCAAGATTTAAATATATACGCACAGTCTGGCTCAAGAGTCCTTCACCGCTATGTTTTATGTCCCCAATAAAAGGATGCCTTACCACCAAAGCACCATCGAAACTGTTCAGTGTCTTTCCTAAATGCCTGGCACATACGGGCATTTTACAAATATGGAATGAATGTGAGAGTGAATTGATTAATTTAGATATACACACATCTGTATACATATATTCTTAAGAATTATATCTGGCATAAAATGAACCGTTGTGAGTCCTACGTGACCATCTCGTGGTTCTGTCTGAGTGTCTGAGCTGTCTGCAGCCATTTCAGCCAGAACACTGCTGCCCTCGACTACGGAAGGTGAAAGACAGCCATAAGTCAGCGCTCATTAAATCAGTTAAATGATTCTAAAGTAGGAACCAGAGAAGCATCATTTATTAAAATGTTTGAAGTCTTAGGATGCAGGGAGAATAATAAAAATGTGAAATAAAACTCTCACGAGATTGCTACAAGAAAAACAGCAAATATATCACAAGCACAGAAACACCAAAGGTGTGTTCATTGCGTGTTTTAGCACCTGGCGTTCTTCAAACCAACTTTTTTTTTTTTTTTTTTTGAGACAGAGTCTCACGCTGTTGCCCGGGCTAGAGTGAGTGACGTGGCGTCAGCCTCGCTCACAGCAACCTCAAACTCCTGGGCTCAAGCAATCCTTCTGCCTCAGCCTCCCGAGTAGCTGGGACTACAGGCATGTACCATCATGCCCGGCTAATTTTTTCTATATATTTTTAGTTGGCCAATTAATTTCTCTGTATTTTTAGTAGAGATGGGGAGTCTCGCTCTTGCTCAGGCTGGTCTCGAACTCCTGACCTTGAGCGATCCTCCCGCCTCAGCCTCCCAGAGTGCTAGGATTACAGGCGTGAGCCACCACGCCTGGCCCTTCAAACCAACTTTAAGTGACATCTTTGTGGATCCGAAGCTGTAGGTCTTTGGAACGAGTTAGACTGCTTCTTGCCACCTCCTAGAAGAGCCACCCTCTGCCCGGTTAGCAAGAGTAGAAGCCACCAAGCACACTGCCTCCGATTACAGGGATGTGATCCAGGCCACGTTTAAACTGTAATGGCCAACTTGGTCCTCTCAGTCATTAACACCCTGAAGACTCCGTGCTCGGAGACAGCTGTGAAGAACAGCTGTCAGGCCCTTCCGTGCCCGCTGTGCTCAAGCCCACCTCCCCCCTGAGCCCACCTGACTGCCTTGTCTCCAGCAAACTCTCCCATCTCCAAACTTCTGGGATGGTGCTGTCCTGTGTGGAAGCCATTTGTTCCCTGTGACTACTGAGATCTGAAATACGGCTAGGCCCAGCGGAGACGCAGTGTAAGTAATCAGTATGCGCCGGATTCTGAAGGTTTGGTACCAAAAGAGAATGCCAAATACCACATCTATAAACTTACGTTGGTTATAGGTAAAATAATAATATTTGGGGTATACTGGGTTAAATGTTAATAGGTTAATAAATTTATTCCATGTATTTCTTTTTACTTTGATGAATGTGGCCACTAAAAATTTGGAGATTACACGCATGCCTCTCATTGGTGACTTGAGTTGTTTCCATCAGACGGTTCTGTCACAGAGCACTTCCTGACCTGGCCACACACAGTGTGATTCTCTATGGCTCTGTTGTCTGTTTGCTATGTAGTCTCAGTTTCTAACCAGGTATAAGACAAGACCAGTGTCCCGTTACTCTGCTTCGTCACCCTCTTCGCAAATGCCCCCTTCCCGTGAGAGACCCGCGATGTATTTGGTCAGGATCCTTTTACTCATCTGACCAATACATGTGCACCGTGTTCTGTGCCAGGACTCCCTATTTTAACTTAATAAACCTTAACACTTGGCATGATCCTGACAGGGTAGACATCGTGAGCTTTGTTTCGCAGAAAAGAAATTGGGGTACAAAGTGTAAGTGACACGCTCAAGGTCACCCACGAGGTAAGTGGCGGGAAATGGGATTCCAGCATTCTTTTTTTTTTTTTTTTGAGACAGAGTCTCACTCTGTTGCCCGGGCTAGAGTGAGTGTCGTGGCATCAGCCTCGCTCACAGCAACCTCAAACTCCTGGGCTCAAGCGATCCCCCTGCCTCAGCCTCCCGAGTAGCTGGGACCACAGGCATGCGCCACCATGCCCAGCTAATTTTTTCTATATATTTTTAGTTGGACAATTAATTTCTTTCTATTTATAGTAGAGACGGGGTCTCGCTCTTGCTCAGGCTGGTTTCGAACTCCTGACCTTGAGCGATCCTCCCGCCTCGGTCTCCCAGAGTGCTAGGATTATAGGCCTGAGCCACCACGCCTGGCCTTCTAGCACTCTTTTTTCCTGCTCAAAGGCATTGCCCTTTCCACTTAAGCGTGCTGATCATGCTGAGAATAATTTCACCCCTGCCCAGTTGCTCCATAAACGCTGTCGTCTTATTTGTCTGTGCACATGTATTTCGATGCTTGCTAATCATCCCCCTTTCCCAGTAGACTTCATGTGATGACAAAAACTGTTTCTCTTCTAATCACTGTTGCATCCCTCGTGGTTTGCACACGCCTGGCACGTGGTGAACACTCAGTGATCACTCAGTACGTGTCTGGTGGCCGTATGAAGGAATAAACGATGGTGCCATCTCCCTCCCACTGTTAAAAGGTCCATACTGAATCCCGTCTTCCTGGAGAGGCTGCACGTTAGAGCACAGCTCCGTAGGCATCTCTCAGCAACTTAGCCTCTCGACAGTATTGCAAACATTTACTTATATCTTATTTGTTTAGAGCTCAGTTGTGCAAAGGAGAAATCCATTTATACTTGAGTCTGAGGAAAGAAGGCTCCTCTTCCCTGCCGTCTATCTGCACATATGCTATCTCAGACCCACAAGGAAGAAATCGGCCACCTGTCTTTTGTCGAAATAGAACACGCATCCTCATCACAGCTGTGTGCTGGCTGTTGCCAGAACCTTAGTTCAAAGGGGGGACTGGTGTGTTTTTTTAAAATTATCTTGGCGTGATTTATTCATTATGGAAGTGATCGGAATGGGTTGTTTCAAGCCAGGACCACCTAACGGTTGCAAGACAGGGAACTATCCGGCCCACCGGAGAAGAAAGGCAGCCAGGCACAGAGAGAGGAATGCTGAGCTACAAACCACAAGGAGTGGTTACTGGTCTCAGCTTCCCTGTGTTCTGTCTCTGCACCCTTGGACGAGCCATTGTTCTCATTGCCAGGATCCTGAGTTTTTGTATCTATAAAGTGAGGACATTAAAATAGACCATGGATCAGGTCGGGCGCGAGGGCTCATGCCTGTAATCCTAGCACTCTGGGAGGCCGAGGCGGGTGGATCAGTTGAGTTCAGGAGTTCAAGACCAGCCTGAGCAAGAGTGAGACCCCGTCTCTACTAAAAATAGAAACAAATTAATGACCAACTAAAAATATATATAGAAAAAATTAGCTGGGCATGGTGGCGCATGCCTGTAGTCCCAGCTACTTGGGAGGCTGAGGCAGGAGGATTGCTTGAGCCCAGGAGTTGGAGGTTGCTGTGAGCTAGCCTGACGCCATGGCACTCTAGCCTGGGCAACAGAGTGAGACTCTGACTCAAAAGAAAAAAAGCAAAAAAGAAAAACGGGGCAGGAAATGTCTTAAAAAGGAAGAAAGCAAGACTAAGCTTTCAGAGTCGGAGTCAGAAGACCTGGATTTAACACTGAGCTCCTTTTAACTGGTTGTCTGACCCTGGCCTGGTAATTTCACTTGCCTGGACTTTGGTTTCTTTGTCTATAAAATGTGATCATTGGACTGAATGATCTACAGCTGCGGTCCCCAAACCCTGGTCCCTGGCACGTTGGGAGCTGGGGTGCACAGCAGCAGGTGAGCAGCAAGCAAAGCTTCGTCTGCATTTGCAGCCGCTCCCTGCCTGAGCTGTGCCTCTTGTGAGATCAAAGGCTGCATTAGATTCTGCACCATGGTGAGTTGTATGATTATTTCATTATATATTACAATGTAATAATAATAGGGAAAAATGCACAGTAAATGCACGTGCTGGAGTCATCTCAAAATCATTGCCACCCTGTCCCCTGGACTCTGGGAAGATTGTCTTCCGTGAAACTGGTCCCTGGTGCCAAAAAGGTTGGGGACCACTGATCTATAAGACTCCTTCTAGGTTAGAAATCATTTTGTTTGAGTGGGGGCCAGAGGGCAGTGTCTAGATGCATTCATCAGCTTTTTGCCTCCTGGGAAGTCATGATTATTTAAGAGCCAGAAACTCTCGGGTCACGTGGTCTAAAAAATTTGTAGCGGTTCTTACGTAAGTGCTCTGGAAGCAAAACAAGCTCCTTATGACGAGAACCATGAGTTTCTCAAAACAAAAGTGTCAGAACACAATCTTGGTTGTTATCGTGAGAGTCTTCATGCAGAGCTCGGCCTTTACGTGAGGTCCCTTTCTGTCATCCAGGTCTGTTTGGTTGTCGAGTCTAAATTTAGCGGTTTTGTGGTGTGAAGGTTGTGGAGATGATGTTAGAGTCAAAACTCATGGTATCTTATTGAGTTGGTTGCATTTATAGACCTTGAGAGGCCTCGGAGTGATAAAAATCTGAGTTATGCATTGCATTAAGCAGAGTTATATAAAGCCTGTTGAATATTAATTTTGTAATGATTCACCTTATGGTTTTACGAGGCCAGATATAAAAAGATGCTGTGAATAATTGAGCCCATGGTCTATAAAATGAGGGTTAGGGACGAGGCAGTAATTGGAAGTGAAGAAAGAAAAGCTTTTTCCTTCTTTGCTGAGATCAAGCTAATTCAGTCCTAGCCCTATCCTGCACATAAAGCCCCTCTAATTTCTTAGAGCATTACATGTGTACTAAAGAATAAAAAAAAATCTGGATATTTTCTACCCGATTATTGTGTTTATGACTCTGTAGAGTCTGAATAAATTATAAATCCTTTTCCAGGTTACATTTTTCAAAATTGTATATATTTTTAAATACAATTTTGCATTTTATTTTTTAAAATACAGCAAGTTCTTGCACATGAGACATGAAATTAATTTTATCTCTTGCCTCTCAAATGGCCCTTTGCAGAAGTTACACAAATGGGCAATAAGCACAAAAAGGATGCACTTAAGGAAATGCAAACTCCAGTCACGATGGGTACCACCTCTTACCTACTAAAATAGCTAAAATTTAAAGACGGACAATCCAGGTGTCCGTGAGGATACGGAGCAACTGGAACTCCGACGTGTAGCTGGTGGAAATACAACATTTTTAGAACACAGTGTTCAGTTTTTTATAAAATTAAAAATAGTCTTTATCATAGGATCTAGTAATTCCGCTCCAAAAGTATTTACTGAAGAGCCAGGAAAATATATGTCCATAAAAAATTTCTGTTGGAATGCTCATGGCTGCTGCATTCGTGATGACCCATGAAGCTGGTTTCATTTGGAAGAATCTCCAAATGTCCGTCAGCAGGTGAATGGATAAACAAATTGTGATACAGCCACGCAACAGAATGCTGTAAAATAGAACAATTTAGAAAGAGCAAATCACTAATACGCGCCACAACGTGGATGAATCTCAAAAACATCGTGCTGACCCGAAGGAGCCAGACACAAAAAAGTTCAGACTGTACGATTCCATTCCTGTGAAATTCTGGAAAACGCAAACTAATGTATAGTGACAGAAAGCAGATCACTGGTTTCCAGGAGCAGGAGTAGGAGGTGAGGGGGAGGACTGAGTGCAAAGGAACATGAAAGACCTTTTCGGGGGCAAGAAATGTTCTATAGCTTCTAAATCCCCTGACTTGATCACAGAATTTTTCACATATCCCATAAATTTGTACAAAAATAAAAAAGAAGTGTTCTATATCTTTTTTTTTTTTTTTTTTGAGACAGAGTCTCACTCTGCTGCTTGGGCTAGAGTGCCATGGCGTCAGCCTCGCTCACAGCAACCTCAGACTCCTGGGCTCAAGCGATCCTCCTGCCTCAGCCTCCCAAGTAGCTGGGACTACAGGCATGTGCCACCACGCCCAGCTAATTTTTTCTTTATATTTTTAGTTGGCCAATTAATTTCTTTCTATTTTTAGTAGAGACGGGGTCTTGCTCTTGCTCAGGCTGGTCTCGAATTCCTGACCTTGAGCAATCCGCCCGCCTCGGCCTCCCAGAGCGCTAGGATTACAGGCGTGAGCCCCCGCGCCCGGCCTATATCTTGATTGTAGTGGTGGGAACAGGAGTGAAGTATACATATTTGTCAAAATATGTTGAGCTGTACACTTAAGATGAAAGCATTTTATTATGTACATATATCTCAATAAAGTTGATTTTAAAATGCCTTTTGCAATATTTCCCTTATTGGTTAAGATCTTCATTCCAAATCAAGGGTCTGGTATTTACTCATTATGGGATCTTGAGTCTCATTTTCACGTATATAAAATAGGTATAATAACTACATTTGGCCAACCTCACAGAATTTCCCTAAGGAAAAAAGAAAAAAGCTGGCCAGGCATGGTGGCTCATTCCTGTAATCCTAGCACTCGGGGAGGCTGAGGCGGGAGGATCGCTTGAGCTCAGGAGTTGGAGACCAGCCTGAACAAGAGTGAGACCCCGTCTCTACTAAAAGTAGAAAAACTTAGCCGGGCATGGTGGTGCATGCCTGTAGTCCCAGCTACTCGGGAGGCTGAGGCAGGAGGATTGCTTGAGCCCAGGAGTTGGAGGTTGCTGTAAGCAAGGCTGATGCCACGGCACTCTAGCTGGGGTGACAGAGCAAGACTCTGTCTCAAAAAAAAAAAAAAAAAAAAAAAGAAAAGGTGATGAGTAGGAAAAAACGATATATAAATTATGATTCTGTGCAAAATATTGGCTGTCACTGCCACTCTGGAGCTCACTACTCAAATTAGATAAAAATACCCTGATTTGAGACCCATTTAAAACCTCAGTTGATCCTCTCATGTGGGTTCCAAATGAGCAGCTTGCATATCACTCACCTGGCTGGAGCACCAGCCATTGCAGCAAATTTGCTCAGCACTTTAAAAATACCCACCCGCACCAGTCCTGTGACATCCGTCAACCCACTCAGGCTCTCAGCCCTTCACTCCCAGCAGTGACAACCTGCACAGTCGTTTCCCCAAGTCAAGAAGTGCTGTAAGAGTCGTTTCAGCTTGTCAGCGAGGTTTGCATGTCATTTGACTGATGTCTCCAAAGGATCTGTGTTTTCAGAGACATGAGCTCCGTGTCAAAGATTCTGACCTAGTTGTGTGGTGGCAGTGAGGATGTGCATAGAGAGAAAGGATCTCCTCTGCAAATTAACAACTTGTCTTCCAGGCAAGAAATCGAGTTTTAACTGTGACTGGAGGGGGAACATTGAGAGGTTGGGTTCTGATTTAATCTGAAACACCACATGTGTTCATTTGACACGTGGTCCCTGAGTATCGACCGTGTGAGTTGTCCCAGGCTACGGGGGTTTAGCAGTGAACGGGACCAGCAGTATCTCCCTCCTCGTGGACCTAACATTCTAGTGGGGACAGGAAACCAGCAAGCCAGTGAGCAGCGTGACGTCAGGGCCACACAGAAAATAAACAAGGGCTGGCTGGGCGCGGTGGCTCACGCCTGTCATCCTAGCACTCTGGGAGGCCCAGGCAGGAGGATCGCTCAAGGTCAGGAGTTCGAAACCAGCCTGAGCAAGAGTGAGACCGCGTCTCTACTAAAAATAGAAAGAAATTAATTGGCTAACTAGACATATATATATAAAATTAGCCAGGCATGGTGGCACATGCCTGTAGTCCCAGCTACACGGGAGGCTGAGGCAGAAGGATCGCTTGAGCCCAGGAGTGTGAGGTTGCTGTGAGCTAGGCTGACGCCACGGCACTCACTCTAGCCCAGGCGACAGAGTGAGACTCTGTCTCAAAAAAAAAAAAAAAGAAAAGAAACAAGGGCAGAGAGTAACACAAATGCAGGCTGGAACTGTTTAGGGTACCAGCAGTCAGGGCTCAGTCGAGTTGGGTTGAGTGATGAGATAGATCCAGCTGTGTGAAGATCTGGAGAAATAGCGATCCCAGCTGCGGGGACAACTGGGGCACAGTCCCCGCAATGACAGCGCGCTTGGCGGAGTTAGGTGGGAGAAGGCGGCCAGCGTGGAGGGTGTTGGGGGTGCAGGGAAGACTGGCATGAAACGAGGTTTGAGAGATAGATGGGAACCACACAGGGAGTGGAGTTGAAGTTTTAATCTATATAAAATCAGAAGACACTGAGTTCTTTTTTTTTTGAGACAGAATCTCACTCTGTTGCCCAGGCTGGAGTGCAGTGTTAGGAGGATCATAGCTCACTGCAGCCTCGAACTCCTGGGTCAAGCGATCCTCCTGCCTCAGCCTCCCGAGCAGCTGGCACTACAGTTGCAAGCCATCATGCCCAGCTGATTGTTCTTTTTTTTTTTTTTTTTTGTCGAGTTGGGGTTTCTCCATGTAGCTCAGGCTGGCCTCAAACTCCTGGCCTCAAGCGATCCCCCCGCCTCAGCCTCCCAGAGTGCTAGGAGGTGTGAGCCATGGCGCCCGGCTGAGACTTCTTTGTACTGATTTTGGTTCTGCCCAAACCATTACTCTGCCTCGCTACCCTCTGTGAACATTAGCTCTGACTAGTTAACTTTAATTCTGTTAGCATGCAGATGTTTAATTTAAAACCTTAACTGTTGCTAGCTTTGAGAGTGCATAGGTAAATGAACTCTCTCATTTCCTGAAACAGCCTCTCCGTTCCTCCTTAAAAGGAGACTGAAAAGTAGTTGCCTATGAGAGACTCCCGACCTGCTCTTGCCATTGTATTCTCATTGTAGCCGGCTCCTCGGATTCCGAGTTCTTGCTAGACACGCTGGATTTGCCCAGGGCGTCAGGAAGGGGACCGGGGCACAGGCGCCAGTGGAGGAATCCTTCCTTCTGCCTCCTGCACCTCACCTGCCTCCATGTCGGGGGGAGGAGAGGGCCAGCTGGGGCGGGAGGTGCACAGAGGACTGTGCCACCGGAGAGTTCCACGTGCCACTTGGCAACAAATGCCGCACCAGCCACCTCCGCCGTCCTCCCCGTTCACGCTGTCCACGCCGGTGTGCGTGAGAGGCGGTTTGGCCCCGCGGCGGGCGGGGGAGAAGCGTGGCTTATTGCCTGAAGCGGAGCTGTGGTGGGGTGGGAAGCCGTTTTCTGCTCTTTGGTGGGGAGAGTGACAGACGCACATGGATGAGGATGTCCCCGGCGCGGGGCGCACATTCGGTGTTGTCAGTATTCGCAACGCGTCCCGTTCTCGCCACCGCGGGCGTCTGTCGGAAAGTAGGTTCGGGAACGCCATCCTGGCTCGGTCACTCTGAAGCGTGCTTGTACCGAGTCCCATCTCCCACCCTGACGGCCCTGCTCTCACCCGCGACGGTCGGTAACTGTGCGCACTTCCGAGTCTCCCACGGGGACCGTGAAGGTCTAACGCTCTCCCACGGTCCAGTCCCTGCCGTGTAGCCTGCGAGAGGCCAGTCTGGCGTCAGATCTTCAGTTGTTCACGAGGGCGGCCTCAATTTCACCTGTATTTCGAGAGGGCTCTATTTTAAAGCTCATGTAATTAGGTGAATTTCTGAAAGTGTGATGAAACCGTAGGCAGCCGGGGGGATTAGAAATAGATTAGAAATGTCGCCGGCTGGAGATTTCTAGTCCCTTCCCATGCACCTGCAGAAATGAAGGAGCTTCTCTCGTGTGCATTGCAGGCTTTGAGGGGCAAATCCGGAAGAAAGGATGTGCGGAGGAAGAAGATGACGTCCGTGCATCGCAGTCAAAACCTGAAGGTCGTTAGCGTGGAAACAGAAGGAAGGCGAGAGTTACTCACTCGCTAAAGGTAAGCGGGCAAATCGCCGGTCTCCGATCTGTCAGAGCCGCAGAGTGGGTGTGCGCGTGTCTGTGTGAGCGACACGGTGACTCATCCAGTGGCGCCTGGGCAGGGTGTGTGACGCGGTACACGACATGCCAGACCAGCAAGACATTCGCGTCACCGGCAAACACTGAGGGAAATTAGCGACTGCAATTATTCCCCGGTTTTCAAATAAAAGCCGCACACCCAGAAGGTGAAGGAGACACTTACGTTTTATAGAAGTTCTCTTCCCAGAGACCAAAACAAATAAACAAACACCAAACAACATGATGTGCTAACCGTCCTGGGCCTCAGACGCATCTCTTGCGGTACGGTTCCAACATTTCATACGCGCGTCTGTGAAATTGTTTTCTTTTCGTCCACAGTTGAACATTTCACCCCCTTCCGTCCAGCGGACCACCGAGCAAAGCAAGCAGTCAATTGTTTCCAATGCGCACCGTGTTTTCATCCCGAGCTTCATTGCGGTTAGGACGAGCTTTGTATCCTTAGTATCGATTGTTGGGTCTTTTTTTCCTCCGTTTTCTACTGCTTTCAAGAATGTAGTAAGCGGGCACGTGAAATGTTTGCACGACTGTGCAGGTGTCGCCGCGATGCTGGCGGTGCTGCGGGACGCAAACAGCCCAGCGTGCGGGTGGCCCTGCCCTAGCGCTCCCCGAGTGTTTCTCCGTGGGCTGGTCTCAGAGGCTCACGTTGGACGGCAAAGGCGGTAGGAAGGGTGTCGATGTGAAACCCTGGTGCAGAAGGTTGGTACAAAACTGTGAACTGTGCGTAGGTAAAATATGCAATGCTTAGGGACAGTGTTTGTAGCCATCTCAAAAGGCTTCCTCTGGGGCCGGGCACGGTGGCTTATGCCTGTAATCCTAGCACTCTGCTAGGCGAGGCCGAGGCGGGAGGATCGCTCAAGGTCAGGAGTTCGAAACCAGCCTGAGCAAGAGCAAGACCCTGTCTCTACTAATAATAGAAAGGAATTAATTGGCCAACTAAAAATATATAGAAAAAATTGGCCGGGCATGGTGGCGCATGCCTGTAGTCCCAGCTACTCTGGAGGCTGAGGCAGGAGGATCGCTGGAGCCCAGGAGTTTGAGGCTGCTGTGAGCTAGGCTGACACCACGGGACTCTGGCCCAGGCAACAAAGTGAGACTCTGTATCAAAAAAAAAAAAAAAGGCTTCCTCCGGTGACATCGATGGTGCGACCGTAATTCTGCATGCCGGAGAGACGCGTCACGTAGAATCAAGGACGTGGGCTCCGGAGCTTCTTGCTCTTCCGCTACCGCTTGTGTGACTGTGGTCAACATGCTTCCTCTGCCTTTGCCTCAGTTTCCCCTTCTGTAAAGGGGAGGCAGTGTTCGTGCCTAGCTCGTAGGGTTGTTGAGTAGATGAAATGGGTTGAGATGGGCAAAGCGCTTGGAAGGATGCTGAGCACGTGAAGTGTCCGGTGATGTTTAGCTGATTTTATTCGAGTCACGTGCACTGCAGGGACGGAGATTTCAGTTGTTCATTTGAAAGGGCGTACAGGTGTGGAAGAACGTACGGGATGCTGGGGGCGTGGAGGTGGCATCTCTCGGACTCTGGGCAGGCGCGCACCATGCAAGCAGCAATCCTGCGACTGAGGGGCGCCAGGCGGAGTCTGTAAAGGGAAGCCACAGGGGCTCAGTGCGTTTTCCTGTCGCTGACTGTCCCCCTGACTCAAGCACTCTGAGAAGTACTGGGGAGTGCAGACTTAAACGATGCAGGAGTTTCTTAAGTGACCCGGGGACTGTCTCCGCCGCGTTGCTGTGACCCACAAGGCGTGGCGTGCGCTGATCCCGCGCCGTCTGCAGCCGCACCCCCAGAGCTTCCTGGGCTCACGCTTCCCTCCTTCCAGGGTCTTCTAAAATGCAGCCAGCTCTTTCCCTCTGGGAACCTTTGCACACACTGCCTGGCGCCTGCCTCTTGTGCCTTTTCCCAGAGACTGGAACGCCTCTGGCTTCTCCAAGAAAGGGGGCCCCCCCTCTGGAACGTTGGCTTTCCAAAAATATTGTCCCTACTGGTGTTCTCGTCGACGGTGGTGACGCTGAGAGCCTGTTTGTGTGTGTCCGTGCAACAAGAAGTATTCCAAAGTTGTATCACCCTTGCCGGTCTGATAGGGTGATGACCTCGGTCACTTAAAGGACATACAAGAAAGGGTGCCCAGAGATGCAGGAGGACAGAAGTTAATCATGCGTTGACTCGTCTCCAGAGCCTTGCCTGCTTCCTCCCCAGCACGCATGCCTACCTGGGATTATTTTGTCTCTCCTGTTTCTTGGCGCCTGCCTTCCTTCCTGGTGTGTGAGTCCAAGGACAGCGGCACTTGCCCTGTTCGCAGCAAGGCTCTGGGATGCCAGCCTAGCACCTGCTGCCTACGAGCTGCTCGATGGACATTTTGGCCATGAGAGAAAGAATGAGAAAGACAGGATCTCATAGCTGAGAGAGACGAACGGCATGGCGCTGGGGGCTCGGAAACCGAGAGCGGGAAGGAACCCGGGAGCCTCACGGAAGGTTAGTCTCAGGTAGGCGGGGGCAATAGTCTGGCTATTCACTAGTCAGCACAGGCAAGGATCAGCCTGAGCAGGCAGCGGGCCGCAGTGCTGGGCGGGGCGTCGGGGGGCCATTTTGGGTAGCGGGTTCACCCTGAAGTTGCTGGATTGTGGGGAGACGGTGGGATTCAAGAGTGGGGCTTAGGGCACCGGTCAGTCGCCGCCACCGTGGAGGAATTGTCGATGTTTTAACGTCAAGCACACGTGCGTCCCTACAGACCAGAGATCCTGATTAGAGACCATGTGGAACCGCTTCTGGTCCGGTTCGTGCTGGAATCCTGGATCCAGAAGGGTCACCCAGTTGGGTTTGGGGAGGACCCTGACACCCTCAAACTTTACCCCTGAGCATCCTTCTAACCTCGTTGCAACCCTGCGTGTCCTCCCTCATACCTGCTGTATTAATTTTGTGTTTTTGTAAATTGATATGTCATAGCTGTACGTATCTTGGGAGGACATGTGATTTTTTTTTTTTTTTTTTGAGACAGAGTCTCACTCTGTTGCCCAGGCTGTAGAGTGCCGTGGCATCAGCCTAGCTCACAGCAACCTCAAACTCCTGGGCTCAAGCGATCCTTCTGCCTCAGCCTCCCGAGTAGCTGGGAC
>CAUYRT010027165.1:0-12970 GCA_963574885.1 Lepilemur ruficaudatus | reverse complement strand
TAGTTATATTCATTCAACGAATAGTACAGAGCATCTACAAAGTGCCAGGCACTCCATCAATACATGAGTGGATTAATAAAATGTGGTATATGTATACCATGGAGTACTATTCAGCTACAAGAAACAATGGTGATATAGTACATCTTGTATTTTCCTGGATGGAGCTGAAACCTATTCTACTAAGTGAAGTATCCAAAGAATGGATAAACAAGCACCACATGTACTCACCAGCAAACTGGTTTCACTGATCAACACCTGAGCGGACATATGGGAATAACATTTATCGGGTGTCGGGAGGGGAGGAGGGGATGGGTATATTCATACCTAATGGGTGCAGTGCGCACCGTCTGGGGGATGGACACGTTTGAAGCTATGACTCAGGTGGGGCCAAGGCAATATATGTAACCTAAACATTTGTACTCCTGTAATATGCTGAAATAAAGAAAACTACAAAAACTTTGAAGTCAGGAAAGAGCTATTCAAATACACAACTAACTAGCTATGTCTACTTGAGTGCGCTACTTAACTCTTCTGAGTCTCAGCTTCTTCATGTGAAATGGGGACAATATTTCTTTTATTTACAATTTTGTTGTGAGAAGGAAAAATAATTAATATAAATGTTCCTAAAGGGTTTTCCATAGAAACAGCATTCAACAAATGATAGCTATTATTACCATATTGATTAGCCACTTAATCATATGTTGTTTTAAACATAAATCCATCACTATTTTTAGACCTACAAGCAGCTGAGATTATATTAATAGAGATTAATGACACACTATATTGTTAGAATGCTAAGAATTTTTCTCCCCATAAAAATTTATATTACTATGTGTAACTAAAAGAGAACAATCAAGTAGACATTTCAAAGTTGTTTGTAATTCAAGATACAATTTATAAAGTTTATCCTTTAAAAAAATGCATTAGACAAACACATAGTGACCACCAACTATGTGCCAGCTGCTAAGGAATACAAAAAAGAATTATACTTAGCTTGGCCTCAAAGAGAACAAAATCTACCAGCGGACCCCAATTTGTATCTAGATAACAATAATCTGTCATTTGGGGATAGTCTAATAGCAAAAAGTTCTAGAGGAAGCAGTGAAGTATAGAGGAAAGAATGTAGGCTTTGAAGTCTCAAAGATGAAAAGAGATGAACACTTTGCAACAGATAATCTACCGTAGGTAATATCCCAATAAGAATGCACTACCAGGTACATGACTGTTCAGTTATTCCTAAACCATTTAATCTACAGGTCAAACAGTATATGTTATGAAGAAGAACAAAAGTCTTTGGCTCTATAACAAATAGAATAGTAAAATGGAAGGACATTAGATGGGGAATCAGGAGACATGCGGTCTGATTTCACTATTCTGTGGAATAGTGAAATAGCATTATTTCACTATTCTGTGGAATAGTGAAATAGCAGAATGTAGGCTGGTCAATTAACATCTTCGGGCCTTAGTTTTCTCACTAGAAAAATGCACGGTTAGAGTACATTATCTCAAAGGCTCTGTATACCTCTAGGTTAATATTATAAATGTTGTAGCTATGATTTTTTTGGGCAGTCATGTTTTATCTTGTAAAATAACATTAGTTGACATTTGTTTCTCAAGCACACCGAGACTTTAAAGACAAGTATACAATGCATTTTAAAATTATTTAAGATTTTTAGACTTCAAATTGAAATACAGGGTAATCAGAACAATGCTTCTTTATTTGAAGGCAATGCATAATTCATTTTACCTGCTAGAATGTGAGAAATGAAGAATTTTCTAATACCAGTGAACCTGTATTGAGCATCAGTGTCAGGACCTGCCATGATTTAAATCTTGTCTGTGGCTATAAATATTGCAGCTTATACCCTTCGTATGAAAGCATTTTAAAGTCTTTCTTCTTTGGAAAATGTGTACGTTAGCAGCAAAAGTGGTGTGGAGACTGTGGGTGTAAGTGATTGAGAAAAAGGAGTGTTTTCAGGGAAAATTAACTAATGCTGTAGCAGCTTCATTAATGATTAATAATATAATAGCAGAGTACAAATACTACCCCACTTATATGTAAACTCTTAATAGCTACAAGTGTTCTTTCATTAAACACTTTTTAAAAAAAGTATGTATCACTAGATTTTACATGATGTTTATGTGTGTGAGGGAGAGAGAGAGACAAAGAGAGACTGTTTCTCCGTTGGGAAATATTTTCTTAAAATATTAATGTATCTTTACTTAGAAAACTTTTTGTTAAAGGCATCACCTGAGATTCAAACGCATCAATTCAACTAGTTATGTGGAATATTTTCTATGTGCTGTATGCTGTGAAGAAAACCAAGAGAAATATAAAATATTTATGAATTAAAATCTCATTCCTTCTCTATTTTCTCACAACTGATAGTTACTACTTCTCATACTTTCATACTAAAAAACATTCTGTCATGGACTTGGGTGAATGTAGCCTCAGCAGTCATGAGATTTTTTTTTTTTTTTAAATATCTTCTGCTAGGTTAGTTTTATTAATGATCTCTACAAAATGGGTTAAGGAAAAGGATCTGTGTGATAGAAAAGTCAGACAAAACTCATTACTTGCAGTTGATTTATGTTTTTCAATAGTTTGTGCTCATGCACAATCAAAGAGATTTTGGAAAAAGATGAATGAGAGCAACATTAGCTATTAGTTTGCTTCATGCAACATTAACTCTAAAGATAAGTGATGATGAAATGTGTGAGGTCTTCATACTGATGTTGTTTAACATTTTTTAATAATTTGACAAATACTCTGCAATTCCATCCAAGAAAATACTTTTTTACCTGGGAAATCAAAGCAAAGTTTGAATGTATGAAAGCCTATTATACTTCCAAGTTAATAAATTATCATATTTCTCAAGAATGTAAAATATAGAAAGATTAAGCAGAGAAACTTCTAATGCGAGCTGTTTATTCCAAAGCCACCTTATAATCACTTTTTGTTTTTCTTTTTAAAAGTTTTTATATCAAACTTCCTTGTGATCAATATTATAAGTTGTATCAGTTTAACAAGGCCAGTTATTAGGAGACCACATTAAATGGAATTAGCACTCCCTTCCCTGACAAGTGAACAGAATAGTGAAGTGAATTCCCCCAACTCATTCAGTATATCAGCAGCAGTGCTAAAAACAAGACCTGGGTTCTCTAAATAAATTCAAATCTAAAGTTTAGTGTCTGTAACAGGAGTAGGGAATTTATGGCAATTTTGCTTAGGGGTACCGTAAGTAGTTTCTGAGGCTATTTCAAAACCCTCCTTTTTTTTTTCCAAAGATGATCAACTGTGGACAAGATATTTTTCTCTTTTTATATTTTCTTTCTCTTTATCTCCTCCTTCTCCCTTCTCTCCCTTTTAGTGCTCTTCCTCCTTCTTCTTAGGCCCATTTGAAGCCCTCTCTTAGCATTTACTATAGAAAAGACCCTAATCCACTTCTGGTAATGAATGAATAACTCCTTTCAGGCCAATCCTCCCTTAGATGACAATTATATACCATGGACAAAATACACCAAACAATCACTGAAGGCACTAGAGCATGATCATGGGCAGATACTGGAGGGGAGTTGAGACTTGAAAGAAGGTAAAGGCACTGGATGAGTTTCTCATTTTATGCAGTTTTCAGCCTAAAGGTAGTCCCCAATCTCTACCATAAAGATTGGCTAAAACTCTAAGAGAAAGTCCTTAGTTTCTTTGGCTTAAAAAACTAGAGGATAGAATTTGAAGCAACCACAGCCATTGGAAAGGAAGAAGAAATCCCGAAAAGGAGAAAGTCAAGAGAAGGAGCCCCAAATTTTGTGTATAAACTCTAGTCTAGTCAAGCTAAATGCCAAAACAAAACAAAAATATTCTTCAATAAACATAACAAAATCTAGAGTCTCTACAACATGTCATAAACAATGTCCAGACTATAATCCAAAATTACTTGACATACGAAGAAATGGAAAAATTTGGCTCATTCTCAAGAGAAAAGGCAATCAATGAAGATCAATCTTGAGATGACCCAGATGTTGGAATTAACTGACAAAGATTTTAAAGCAGTTATTATAATAGTGCTCAAGTACATAAAAATGGCTTGTAAAAAAGGAAAAGATAGAAAATTTCAGAAGAGAAAGGAAAGTATAACAAAAACCAAATGAAAGTTCTAGAAATGAAAAATGTAATATCTGAAATAAAAATTCACTGGATGAGCTTAACAGCAAAACTGATATTCCTAAAGTAAGAGTCAAAGAACATGAAGACAAATCAACAGAAATTATATAGTCTAAAGAGCAGAGAGACAAAATGATTGGATTAAAAAAACAGAGCCTCAGAGATTTGTGAGACAATATTGTATGGCCTAACAGTTGTGTTACTGGAGTTCCAGTGAAAGAGGTGAGATAGAATGAGGCAAAAAAAAATTGTTTTGCAGAAATAACGGCCAGAAGATCCTTAAATTTTATAAAAACCACAAATTTATACATTCAAGTAGCTCATCAAATTCCAAGAAGAATAAATGCAAAGAAAATAACATTTCTGTACAAAATAATTAAACTTCTGAAAACCAAAGAAAAGATAAAACCTGGAAAGCAGGCAGGGAAAAATAACATATTACATATAGGAGAGCAACAATTGAAATAACCAGTGACTTTTCATCAGAACCAAGCAGAAGTAGTGAAATGATAACTGAGACTTTACACATATATCTACAACTCTATATCTAGAATTTCCTTCCAAAAATAATGAAACAAAAGCATTTTCAAACAGAAAAATACTAAAAGAATCGTATTCTCACCAGCAGATATGCACTACAAAAAATGCTAAAGAAAGCATTTCGGATTGAAGGATAATGATACCAGAGAGAAACTAGGACTTTAAGACAAGGAGTATTACCAAAGCCGAAGAGCGACATTTCATGATAAAAGGAACAATTCATCAGGAAGACATAACAATCAGAAATGTGCACAGAATTTCAAAATACATAAAGCTAGAAATGACAGAGTTAAAGGGAAACACATAATTCCATAATCACAGTTGGTGATTTTTAACAATTCCCTTTCAATAATTGCTAGAATAACTAGAGTCTTTAAAGAAAAAAATAAAGTCTGTAATGACACAGACTGTCTGAATAACACTATCAACCAACTTGGCCAAATTGACATTTACAGAACAATTTACTCAACAATTGCAGAATATACACATTGAGAACACACTGTATGCTTACCAGGATAGAACATATGCTGGTTCAAAAAACCAGTCACAATAAATCTAAATTAGAAATCAGTAGGAATAAGATATCTAAAAAACAAAACAAAAAAACCTCCACACAAACCCAAATATTCAGAAATTAAAAGACATATCTTTCAATAATCTATAGATCAAAAAGAAAATCACATAGGAAATTAGAAAATGTTTCAAACTGAAAGATAATGAAAATACAACAAATTGAAATTTGTGGGATACTGCTATAATAGGGCTTAGAGAAAACCGTATAGCTTTAAATGCTTATATTAGAAAAGGAAAAAATGCCCAGATCAATGACCAAAAGTACCATCTTAAAAGGCTTGAAAAAGCAGAGCAAAGTAAAATCAAAATAAGTAGGAGGAAAGAAATGAGAGTAAAAATCAAGTAATTAGAAAACAAACAAACCATAGAGAAAACTAACAAAGCCAAAAGTTGGCTCTTTGAAAATATCAACAAAATTGATAAATTCCTCAATTGACCAAGAGAAAAAGAGAATGAACACAAATTATCAGCATGAGGAATGAAGACATGCATATCATTACAGATTCCATAATCATTAAAAGAATAATTGGGAAATATTCTGAACATGGTATGCTAATAAATTAGACAATTTATAGGAAATGAATATATTTCTTGAAAAACACAGGTATGTCATTTTAGACTTGGAGTTATATCTAAGTCTAATTTGATGGACTGAAGAAACATTCAAGCAAATCAAAAGGAAGGCAAAGGAAGTATTCTAAGAAGGATTCATGAGCCAAAGGAAGGATTCAATGAGAAAAAACTCTAGTTTCTTACATTTAGAAAAACTCGAGGTAATATAATTCTCATTCCAGGGCTACAAATGAGGTTGCCTCAGTTCACATTATTAGTATCATCACTAAAATAGACTGAGAAAGATGGAAACTTAATCTAACAAAAAGTACAAAATAAGTTAGTTCTATTTATAATCACCTGAGGCCTCCTGGTAATACCAGTAGAGTACAGGATTATGGAAAAGTGAAGATATTAGGTGGTCTCAGGGTGCAAATATGAATAAGTATCTCTAGATATTTTGAAGTAATTTGTCTCTGTGCAGTTTCTTACTTTAAAGATATAACATACCTGATACTTCCTCCTACTTTCTGGAATACTTGCCTCTTTCCTCATTTTTTTTTCCCTCTTTAGAGACAGGGTCTTACTCTGTTGCCCAGGCTGGAGTGCAGTGGTGCTATCATAGCTCATTGCAGCCATGGCTCAAGTGATCTTCCTGCCTCAACCTCCTGAGTAGCCATCATGCCTGACTAATTTTTTATTTTATTTTTAGAGACACGGTCTTGCTATGTTGCCCAGGCTGGTCTCAGATTAAAGGGATGAGCCACCATGCCCAGCCCTCATTTTGAGAATATAAAAAAATGCTTTATTCTACACATATATTTTTTTCTGTTTTGAAACCACTTCTGGCAATCACGATAACTGCATCTGGAGAGGCACCATGGCTCCCCAATGGCCACAGTTCTATGGAAATGTAATTTCTTCCCAGGATTCAGAAGAAACTGTAAACATTCATGGCTAGAACCTCCTACAGTCAAAGGCATGGTACCATTTTTCCTTCTCATTTAGAAATCCTTTAAGAATATATGTAATTCATCCTTATATTCTGCAACTGCCTGGCACATAGGAGCTTTCTGATAAATGCTGAATGAATAGATGATTAAATAGTCATAATTTAGTCATCTAGCTAGAGGCATTATACTCTAATTCATGTTGGGGAATCAGAGTAACCTTGTCCTTAATCACATGCTCAAATAATTCCTTACATTTAGAGTGAAAAGCAAACAAATACAACTCACCTGTTCAAAAGATAATTCTTTTGGTACTTCAAAAATTGGAATAGCCTCTGACCAAGTATATGACTAAGGCTAAGGTAACTCCAAGGCACATGAAAATGTGTTTTAAATATTAATGTATTTAAAGGAACTCTCCTGGACAACTTGCCTGTTCAAACTCCTCCATGTCTACTTCTCCATCTCCATTCAAGTCAAACATCTTGAAGGCAATTTCAAAATTTCTCTGAGGAGCTGCAAGTGGAAAGGGAGAGGAGGAGAAAGGGAGGGAGGGAAAAGAAAAATAGTTAGATGGCATCGACCAAAAATAAATCCATTTTTAAAGAAAAACAAATGGCTAAACACCAAAATGCAATATCAAAGTCACAAAATAATACCATATTTATTCAGGTCAACCTTTTAGGAATAAGTAAAACCAAAAGAGAATTTTACTATGGCTAGTAAAGATGGCACTTGTCTCTCTTTGTATTTCAACACTCTTTTTCTTAAATACTTCAGCTTTGCTTTCTTAGACAACATCCTCTTAGTCATATACTATTAATGCTGCTGCTCTGTTTCTTAAATATAGTATTATTTATCTGGGCAAGAAAGTCTGTCTAGAGTGAGACATATTGCTGCAAAGTAAGAAGTTGAAACTCTAAGGCTTCGTCTTGCCCTTAAAACAAGCTAGCTTTTTACTTGTTCTTTCCATTGCAAGTACAATTAGAGTTCTGTGCATGTCATTCTGCCAACAAGGATAATTTCAAGCTGTTTTCTTATCTTAGTTTACTCATTATCACTAAGGCTCTATGGTAAGGTAGACAAGCATACTGTCAGCTGTCTAGCCCTCTAGGTCAATCATGTCAGCTGCATACACAAATTACTGAGTAAAGTATACTTAAATGTTAAAATTAAGCTTAAGTTTAAAAAACAAAATGAAATAATGCAAAGCTTGACAAGATGCTATATTTTCTTCCCCTTAAATGAATGATGAAAGCTCATCAAAGCTTCTTTGATGTTCCTAGATCAATCAAAATATAATTAATATACTTTGTACATGGGAATAAAATACAAACTTAACAGCTCTCTTCTTTTACCTAAATGTTCATTTATGCTAAATGTTCTGGCAAAGAAAACTAAGTTGTTTACCTCCTTCCTTTGGTGTTTCAAATTTATATAGATTTAGAGAATAGACCAAAATAAATATCCTACATATCCTACTAACATTGAATTAAAATTTCAGTTAATATCATTTTTACTAAAAAAGTATAGATTAAAAAAGTAAAAATAAATTTTGTACATTATACATAATTGTAGAGAGTTCATATTCCCATCTTGTTCATGAATTTATCAATAGCAACACCTTCTGGACTTAAATTCCATTTTCAGACAGCTAGCCAGCTAGGCTGGTAAATTCCTAGTTTTTAGTTGCCGGGGTGAATCACGTGCCTGTCAGCTACAGTCGTCTGCCTCACTTGATATTGGCTTCCAAAAGGTTTGCTCCTTAGGCCACAACTACAATTGCTGAGAAGGATGCAGCTGGAGGAATTAGATTTTTGTATATTTATTGCTACTTCTCAAATTTTCCCTAACTTGCCTGATTGTTATCTTTTACTAAGGAGTTACTAGGTGCTAAGCATTGACCTAGATAATTCCAAGCTGTTTATTTGATTTTTATACTTTCAATCCTGAAAGTTTTTATAAACAGGGAAGGAAATTGGGGCTCAAAGCAATTAAATGTCTAGCTCAAAAGCACACAACTCATACGTGGCAGAACCAGAAGCTGAACTTAGGCCAACACTGATTCCAAAGCCTACAAACTTTTCATTATGCTCCACAGCCTCCAATATGAACACACAGGTACTTATAATACAGAGGTAATCTCCATTCTGACATGTTCTGACCTTGAAACAGAACAACAAAAATGACTCACTGGTTGTGTCAGTCTCTGCAATAGCTGAGAGTTCCACATTGCTCATCTCAAGGAGCTACCCAATATCAAAGAAACATTGCATGTATTACGCTCGGCAGTTTAGGCATGGCTGTACTAAACAAAGACCCACAGGCAACATTAAATTCTCAGATAGATTTGTCATATGTCTTTTTTTTTTATAGGGTCTCACTCTGTCACCCTGACTAAAGTGCAGTGGAGTCATCATAGTTCACTGAAACCTCAAGCTCCTGGGCTCAAGTGATCTTCCTGCCTCAGCCTCCTGAGTAGCTCGGATTACAGGCATGAGCCAGGCATGCCCAGCCTGTCACATGTTTTTTAAAAACTCTGAATATAAATCTCTCTAGACAGAAATGCACTTTCCTATTCTTCCTTATCGTCTCATACTTGTTCTACTTCACTCATGTATGTTTATTTGCCTACTCCTTACTTGAGATTGTAAAAATGGCAGACACTATGAAGCCACCGAAGGTTTTGAGTAGGAGAGTGACACAATCAGGCATTTATAAAGGACTTCTCCGGTCACTATGTGAAGAATGAGTTGGAAAAGAAGAGTCAGCTTCAGAGAAGATCACAGAAGCTCTTGTAAATGTTGAAAATGTGAACTGCAGTGATGGCAGTGGTAATGGAGAAGAGGGAACAAATCTGAAATACTTTAAGAAGGCAGAAACTATATAACTTAATGATTAGTTGGCTGTGATGGGTTGAGAGTGAAAAGGGATGACAGCATAACTGGCTTAGACTTACTGGGTAGCTTGCATGTCATTAACCAAGAGATAAAACAGACGTAAAAGGTTTGAGAAATAAAATATGAGTTCAGATGGGATCTGCTAAGTTCAAGGAGTCCATAGCTTATTCAGATTGAGATGTTCAAGAGATAGTTGGAAACACGGGTCTAAAGCTTAAAAGAGAGAGGTTAAATCTGGGAGTTACTGGCAGATAACTGGTTAGCGGCAAACAGCCAGAAATGAACTTGCCCAAGGAGAACTGAGGAGTGAGAAGGGTGAGCAAAGAGGAGAATGCAGGTGGAAACCAATATTTAAGGTGTAAAGGAAGGGAAAGAAAGCAGTGACAGAGAAAGTGGCTTCAGGAGGAATATAGTCCAAATTAATAGAAATAGGAAAAAAAATTGGTGAGAGCCAAGTCACTGTGCTCCCATGAATTAAAGCAGGATTTCCATTCCCTATCTCCACTGATTATACAGGTTACATGGAGTGCTTAAAATTTTCATTTTATAATAATCTTTTATTCTTACCGTCCAGTGAGTTTCATGAAGGCATGTACCTTGATCATTTAAATGACTGAATGAGTTATTCTAGCAAATAATAGTTAATATTTCCTCCTACAACTAAGGTTAAATTCATTTTACCAAACAAAGTACACTCTGTACTTCTTAAGGTTTCTTGTCTTTTTATCCAGTTTAGTTACTTAATTTCAAATGGACAACTTGCTTTATGTGGAGCTACTCAGAATGCTTATTAAAGTATATGGGCTGACACTTTAGAGGCTGTGCTCCTGTGCCGTAGTTACTGCTGAAGCAAGTTGGGCAGCAGCTTGCACATTCTCATTTAGGCCTCACCAGCCTATCAGGGAAGCTATTCCCAGGAGGAGCTCTCAGCCTGTTCAGTCTTCATCTGCAATCACGTCAAAGCATATGAGACAAACAAGCCCCAAACCAGCTTGCTTTAGTGAAACATGCTACACAGAATATGAATGACGTCAAGCCATTCTCTTGTAAACAGCCTCCAGGGTAATTTTTAAATCTAGTTGTTTTGGAAAACTTTATGGTATCTTGTGTTTATGCTAACTCATAACCTGTTTCCACAGAAAGGTTCTGAGAGAGGAATTCTTTTAAAACCTAGGCTACTTGGAGTGAACAGTGAAGCTTTCCCTACTGCTGAAAACAGCATAATTTGCTTTCTATACAATGATTTCCAAAATGATATTAACAAATGTTAGAATTAATTAAAACAATAAGATCCTATGCAAGGTTAATTACTATATACCTTTTACTTGAATTTGTGTAACAATCTTTGCTATACGGTATGGAGCTACATTAAATCTGTTCTGGCTAAGAATCCATGTTTATAATATTATCCTGTCATTAACAATAATGATAATAACATTAACAACTCTAGGCTGTTCCCTGAAGCATATTATTTTTCCTACTTTGCTTTAGTAAGAAAAAAAGCATCTTTGTCTATGTGTAGTCAGTCAGATAATCAGATAGCAACAACACTTGAGACTTTCATGGCTATTTCACTTACTGTTCTTTAATAGAAAATGCACAAGACCAGGGCTCTAATTCTGGCTCTTCCAACATGAATCATTTGCTGCCTTAAATTCTTTTTTTGGTAGTACTGACAGAATGATGAAAAAATGAATAGGTTAGATTCTAAACAAGTCTCTTATTTTCTGTTGGTTTGATTCTACCACAAAAGAATTTCTACCTATACCATTCCTGTTTAAAAATGATGATGTAGGATAAATGAGGTAATTAATATGCAATATTAGAGAAATCTGAGTTAGGAAAAAACTTTAGAATATAATGCTCTATTCAATGATGACCTTTCTACTGAATTTGTACGGACAATCACATAGCCTCTGTCTGGTTATTTCTGAGAGAGACGTCACCATTTCTCAGCCCTAAGCATTGCTGACCATATTAATTGAGATTTTTTCCTCATTCAGCGCCCAGATCTACTCTGTGTAGCTCCTAAAAACTGTCAGTTTAATTTTTTAAAAGAATAAAAAATATATCTGTTTCCTCACCTATATATTATGGCCCTTTGAATAAATACACTATTATCACGTCTCTACTAAGTTTTCTCAAAAGCTGCTTTCAGAACTTCAACATCATAATAGCCCTCCTCTAGGGTACTTTAAATGGTACTTCCATAAATGCAGTATCCTAAATATAGTTAATTTTGGACGTGACATCTTTTCTAGAAACGATAGGACTGCTTCTCTGTAGACTAATGGATTAGCATTATTATGAGATCCTAGTATCTTGTTTTCTATGTAACATTTGGTTTGGAGATTGAGGGATAAAATTCCATAAGATTAGATTTCAAAAAAACATCCCTTCCTCAATTCTTCCAAATGCTTCAAGGTATGATGGCTACCTACAGTCTGAAGAAAATCTTTCTGCCCTTCCTGCAGTGCGGAGGAAAAAAGTTCCCATGGTATGATGTGTTGTAGTTGTAGCATAGCATTTTCTTGGGATGATTTAGCTTCAGAAGAAAATGAAAATATCATAAGAATATTATTGTATATTATCATTAATATATTAATTATCAATATATTATTGATAATATTATTATTGCACTATTATTTTAAACACACTTAAGCAATAGCAGACCAATTTTTTTTCTATTGACCTAGTTGGTTTGTTGAAATCTGATTTCTTTTCGGGCAGTAACTATTTTACGGATACTCTGATAATCTCTTAGCCTTTTCAGCATTTTTTAATAGTTTCACGATAAGTGCCATGTTAACACTATAGCTAACAGAATGATAAAAGATATGCACAAAGCCAAGAAATATTCCTTTTTATAAAGCTATATATCTTATATTTACTTTTTATATGCAGTTAACTGTAGATAAAGGTAAATTTATGTTAGGTAAGACATAATGTGAATAACCAGCAGTTAATAAATTTAACTGTTACCCTTTCTGCTATAACTCACAACTCCCATAATCAGGCTTTCCCTCATTTTTGTTTTGCAGACTTATCTATTAGCTGAAATATCCACCATTAATCTTTTTTTTTTTAATTTCCTATTCACACTCCATCACAACCACTATTAATCTTGAAACTTAAAGTCAATGGAGATGAGTTAATGAGAGTAACTATGGCATTCTGTCCTGGAATTAGGCTAACACTCCTGAAATTGTAGGACCTGGAATGGCAAAAAAAAAAAAAAAAAAAAAAAAAAAAAAAAACAAACAGGGCGTCACCTGACACCCCACAAACAAAAA
>CAUYRT010027163.1:0-14503 GCA_963574885.1 Lepilemur ruficaudatus | reverse complement strand
AGCTGGGACTACAGTCATGTGCCACCATGCCCGGCTAATATTTTCTATATATTTTTAGTTGTCCAATTAATTTCTTTCTATTTTTAGTAGAGACGGGGTCTTGCTCTTGCTCAGGCTGGTTTTGAACTCCTGACCTTGAGCAATCTGCCCGCCTCGGCCTCCCAGAGTGCTAGGATTACAGGCGTGAGCCACAGCGCCCGGCCCTCCTCCAAGCTTTTAAGTTTTAATAATACCAACATCTTCTCTTTGCTCTCTTGGCAATAGGGATGTTAGCTGCTTCCTAAAGCTGCTACCTTCATGATACCTTCCAACCTTCCAGTGTGTTTTTAAAAAAAAAAAAAAGAGAGAGAGAGAGAGACAGGATCTAGCTCTGTCACCCAGGCTAGAGTATAGTGGTATGATCTGCAGCCTTGAATTCCTGGGCTCAAGTGATCCTCCCGCCTCAGCTTCCCGAGTGGCTAGGACCACAGGTGCAGGCCACCACACTCAGCTGATTTTTTAAAATTTTATAGATGGGATCTTGCTATGTTGCCCAGGCTGGTCTCAAACTCTTGGTCTCAAGTGATCCTCACTCCTCAGCCTCCTGAGTACCTGGTATTACAGGCACACACCACCATACCCGTGGCTCCTATATGCTTTTTGTCATTTCAGTAACCAAGTTAACAATTCTTTACATTAAGTTCTCTCTGTTAAAATAACTGGAATGAGACAGGGAGGGAAGGGGGAAAATTTTTACAAAATAAAATAACTGGAATTATTTCTCTCTCCCATCTAGAGCCTGATCAATATAAAGGCCTTCATGATCTAATTTATAAAGATCATAAATTTACTAATCTTGTCTCATACAACCCTCCTCAATTGCTGTTCCTCAGCTGTACCACCCTAATTTTTGTTACCAGAAAGCCCCTTCCTGTCTCTTGGGCATTAAGCCTTTTCTCGCCCTGCCTGGAATGCTCCTCCAGGCAGGGCGAGAGGCTGGGCCCTTCTCATCTATAACCTCATCATCCTCATTAGGCAGCATGCCAATGCCACCTACTCAGGGCCAGCTTCCCTGATGACTCTAAAGTGCTCCTGTTCCCCTGCCCCATCTCACTGCCTGTTTCTTCACAGTACTTTACAAAGTGCAAAATTATCTTGTTTTTTTTTTTAATCATTTGTTTACTTGTTTATTGTCTGTCTTCCCACTGGAATGTAACTTCCATGCATTCAGGCTCCTTGTTTGCACTTAGCATGTTCCCTAGCACGTAGCTGGTGTTCAATTAATTCTTGTTGAATAAATGAATGAATGGCTTAGTTGGGAAGGGAGAGATCTGCATGAGGAAAAGGCTTCACCCACTCATGCAATGCACTGGACCAGTGGCTGCATGACATGGTGCAACAGAGATGCACCTGACCATTCAGCCCTGTCCTCTGTGATTGACAGAGGCTCCAACAGTTTGTTGCTGGGGGAGCTTCAACGTCCTGGGTCCTCAGCTCTTTCATCTCCTTTCCCTGTTTGTGCTCTCTGCCTGCTAATCTTTCTCAAGTGACTAGTACTTTTACAGTTTTTCCGATTCTACCCACAAACATTAATTTTCAGAAAAGGATTCAAGCAAACACCAAGATGTAAGTGATAGTGACAGTCTATAGTATTAACTGTCCTAAAGACATTTGCTTTTTACCTGGCAAAAACACCTAAGCCAAGAAAGCTTTAGAGCAGGGGTTCTACGTTTTTGGTAACTTGTGAGTATTTTGTGGTAACTGCATTTATTTTTTAAAATGACCATAAAAAATTTTAAAGGCCAATTTTGGTGGAAAAGCAGTTAAGGATGGGTGTTTTTACACATGCTAGAAATAGCTAATTTTTGTCCTCAAGCAAATGTTTATTGGCTGTAAGCCTGGGTGCGGTGGCTCATGCCTGTAATCCCAGCTACTCGGGAGGCTGAGGCAGGAGGATCGCTTGGGCCCAGCAGTATGAGGTTTCAGTGACCTATGATAACACTGCTGAACTCTAGCCAGGGCAACAGAACAAGACTCTGTCTCAAAAACAAAAAAACGATTATTGGCTGCAAGCCGGTTTATTACACGTTCAGTCCTGAAAGAAAAGGACATGATGAAAAAACTTGTTCAAAATGCTGGACATATATCTTCAAAGATTTTTGTCAAAAAAATCTATGAAGAAGGTATAGAGAGCCTTAAAACTATAAACTGAGAATTACAAAAAAATTAATTCTGGCTGGGCGCAGTGGCTCCTAGCACTTTGGGAGGCTGTGGTGTGAGGATCACCGGAAGCCAGGAATTCCTCCAGACCAGCCTGAGTAACATAGTGAGACCTCATCTCCACAAAAAAATTAAAAAATTAGCTGGGCATGGTGGTGCACACCTGTGGTCCCAGCTAGTTAGGAGGCTGAGCCCAGGAGTTGGAGGTTGCAGTGAGCTATGATGACACCACTGCACTCTAGCCTGGGTGACATAGCAAGACCCTATCTCAAAAAAAGAGAATAAAACAAATTCCATTGACACAAATGCAGGTCTTTGGAAATATTGATAAGAATACAGTTTATTAAGATTCTTTCGTTAAGAGAAGAAGCTGGAGTTTGATTTTTTTTTTTGACAGTGTTTTTAAGAAAATAACTTGTAAAGTCATCCAACATTAAAATCAAGTTCTTACATGTTGCTTCAGGTAACAGAAATAACTAGAAATTGCAGAGAGAAAGAAATAGCTGTAGACTAATAAGAAGCTCTGCGCATGAATTAGAACAGGCCTGCATTTGAGGCAATCGCCTTTGTGGCTGCCGTGAGGTAGGGGCGTGGACCATCAAGCAGGAAACCCCCAGCCCCATTTTATTTTGAATCCTCTGATGAGTTGGGATGGTTCCAAATGAGGTCCCCTGGCATTTAAGAACACTAAAGTTCCCAGAGGGAAACTTAGCTGAGTGAAAGAAGAGTCGGGCCAATTCACCTGACTGCAAATGCGGGCAGAGAGAGGGGACTAGGAAGTACACTAGGTCCACTGTCTCCTCTGTGCTGGGCTGGGTGCCGGGGAGAATAAAGGCCAAAGAGCTGCTGGTGTAGGGGCACAGATGCACACACTTTGGATGAAGTAATCAGTGAAGTCCTCTCCAGAGACGGAGAGGCAACGAACAGGGAAAGGAGAACACAAGCCTGCAGGAACAGCCACTACCAAGGCCCCGAGGCGTTGAGAAGCTTCCTGCCGTTGAAGAGTGAAAGAACACCAGTTGGTAGAACACAGATGGAGAAGGAGAGGCCACAGGTTGGAAAAATGGGAAGGGGCCACCTCACGCAAGCCTCTGAGGTATGGTTAGCAGTTTGCTCTTTGTTCCAAGGGCAATGAAAGCCCGGAAAGGTTTCAAGCTAGGGTGTGACTTGATCAGAGCACTCTGGCTGCTCTCAAGAGAATGGGCTGGAGAGAAGGTGGGTGCTTCGAGGCCCATTAGCCAGCCGCGGCAGTGGAATAGCTGAATGAAGAGTTCTTGGAAAATCTGAAGGGGGATGGCCCAAAAAGTAAACACTTGATTTTTGCTAATACAATTGAGTTGGGGCTCAGGAAATCTGTCAGGAAATAAAAGAGTTGGTGAAGCGGGTCATACCGCTTATTCTTGTAGACAGGGGCTTTCCACTCATGGTGGAAGCAGGGCTGTCGAATCACTAGACTTACAGGGCTATTTCTTTCTCTATAAAGGACTTTTTTAGGCTGAGGAAAATTATTTCCTCCAAATGACAAATGACATTTGAGTATTTTAGAGTCAAGACTCATGATTTTTATGTAAGTCAGATGGAAGTGAGAAGAGGATAGACTAGGAGTGGCAGAGGTAGAACTTGCTCCAAATGTAAGAGGGACATTCAACCTTTTTTCCCCAGGAGGGCCACCCCCACCTGCCCACCCCCTGCCTCTCTTCCCACAGCTCTGCCGTCTCCTTTCCTCCTCACCTCCCCCCCATCTCATCCTGACTCAAATATACAGAGACAGTCACGGAAGGAAACCTGTTGTCATGTAACACAACCGGTTGGTAAATAATGCAAAACATGTCAGGCAGTCAGCCTCCTTTTCTGAGTGACAATGTGTAGCTAATACTATGGAAGACAGTCTTTGCCCCAGAGGTCTGTGGCAGAGCCTGTCCTAGTGTCTCCCAGCATTTCCTGCACCCCCTCCAGTCAAGAGAACCAGAAACTCAGGTGTCATCCTTGACATCTTGGGCTCCTCCCCTCCCACCCCCATAAAACTTATCACCAGATCTTGTCAGTGTTACTCCTAAAGATCTCCCAAGTCTGCTCCCTCTTCCACCCCACCCCAGTCAAGCTCTCTTCTTTCCCCTGGACTCTGCAACAGCCCTCTGACTGGCTCACCCTCTCAAATCCATTTTCCACATTGCAGCCAGAGAAATCTTTCAAACTGCAAACGGATCTTGTCACTTTACCCTCTTCCCATGAGCATAAAACCTTTCAATGCTTCCTTTTGTGTTAGGACACAGGCCAGACTTCTTAAACAGCCAAGCCAGCCCACTCTGGTCCTCATGAATCCCTGCAGCCTCAGTCAGCTCTGCCAGCCTTTGATTTCTCTGCCTTCGTCACACCGGCCTCTCTGTCGTCTCCTATCATTTCCATATTCCCGCTTGTGTTTGCTCCCTCTACCAGCAATGCTACTCTCTTCACTTCACATTTTTACTCATTTTTTTGAATCAAAGCTTAACATCACTGCAGGGACACCGTCCCTGACGTCCTAACTAGGTCAGATCCCTCACACGGCAGTGGCAGCACACACCAGCTCCTCAGGAGGCTATCACACTCACTGCCCTGCAGTCATTTGCATGGCTACTGGGTTAAGGCACTAGTCAGGAGGCTCCAGCTTCTCTACCTGTCTGCCCAGGGAGCAGAAGAGGAGACAATTAGACCACAGGGCTCAGAATGGAAGGGGAGAGAGCACAAAGATGACCAGGACCGCAAAGGTGTGTCTGAGGCCCAGCTGTGTAGAAGCAGAACCGGAGACCGGGAGCATCTGCTTGTGATTCATTGTGCTCGGTTCTCAGGAAAGGCCTGGAAGGGAGGCAGAGAAGCCAGACAGGCATGGGGACAGGGAACACCAAGCCAGGATGTGGTCTCGGGTAAAGCCTAACAGGGGAAGGCTCTGGAACCCAACCTACCCTGGGACAAGGGGCCCACTTTTGTACCTCTGTATTGGTCAGTGATTGGCTGGAACTGCCCCCCTCCTCCTGGCGGGGGACAAGGGCTCATGATTTCTGTAACCTCCCAGCAGGGCAGCTCACCTCAGCCAAAAGCAGGTATCCTGGGAAGAGGAGGAGCAGGAGAGCAGCCATGATGTGTTAGCAACCCACACGCACAGCAGGGGTGTGGGAATCTCCGCAGAGCACAGTGGCATCTACTACGGGGTGGTAGCCAAGGGTCCTTCTTTTAAAAATACATATGGAAGAATTCTGATGTTAAAAGAAAAGTTAAAGAATAAGATTAAATGAAGGTGGAGGGGAGTTCTGTCATCTTTTCTTCTTTCCTTTCTTCCTTCTCTCTCTCTCTGTCTTTCCTTCTTTCTTTCTTATATTTTTGACACAGAGTCTCACTCTGTTGCCCAGGCTGGAAGGCAGTGCCCTGACCCTAGCTCACTGTAACCTTGAATTCCTGGGCACAAGTAATCCTCCTGCCTCGGCCTCTGGAGTAGCTAGGACTACAGGCACAAACCACCGTGCCTGGCTATTTTTTATTTTTTGCAGAGATGGGGGTCTTGCTATGTTGCCCAGGATGGTCTCAAACTCCTGGACTCAAGAAACCTCCCACCTCAGCCTCCCAAACTGCTGGGATTACAGATGTGAGCTGCTGCAACTGGTCACTTTATTTTTTTATCAGCCAATCCGAAGCACTGCACTGGAGTCAGACCTGGAAGTTAGTGAAACAGAGAAGCATGGAGATCCTGTCTGGTTGTGACAGTATTGCAGCAACATCCCACCTCCAGTGTCACACGTGTCAACAGTGGTGGCCATGGTGTCCACTGTCCAGCATGGGCCGTGTCAGTGTGCAAGCAGTAGGCTGGGTCTTTGTTTCTCTTTGTGTCTCCTTCAGATCTCATTTTCCAGGCCTTGTAGCAATTCTATGAGCTACCCAATATCTTTTCAGTGTGTTTTCCACTCTAAACTGCTAGAATTGGTTTCTGTTGCTTACAACCAAGATCCCTGAAGCACACCTTCTCAGGACCCCTGCTGCACAACCTCTAGCTCTCCTCCCCCTGTTGACTGCAGAGGATGGGATGGGCCTGATGCCGACAGCCTCAATCCTGACCCTGGTCACAAGGCTGCAGCCACAGTGGTAGGCTCCACAGTCTGCTGGAGCTCTGAGGGCAGGTAGGGGGAGAGGAGGGGTAGGGTTCTGCCTTCAGATGCAAGCACTATGGACTCAGGACATGAGGAGATTGTGGAGCAAGCCCTGGTCTGTCAGAGCAAGCCTCCAACATGGCCCGGGCTGCACATATGAAGGTAGACATGGCCAATACATACCCTCTGAGGAGAGGGTGCGACTCACAAGCTTTTCTGCAACTAGCTGCTCATGGAGCAGCGTGTCAAGGGCTTAGGACACCAGGAGAGCTGTGTCCCTGAGGACTCATACTTCTCATTTCACTTCAGGCTCCTGTCCCCAGCACTGCCAAGTACCTAACACCTCTGCGGTGGTCCCCATTTGTCTTGACCTAGCCCGGCCTCACATTGTTGAGAACAGATGACTTCTCTAGCCCAGGGGTCTCCCTGTGCCTATTTCTCTCAGAATCTGGCAGCAAAAGGGGTCAGATTTCCCTTTTAGAAAGGGGCATTTTTCTCAGTCATCTGCCTGATGACATCCCGTATCGTGGCACCACCTCTGACATCTGTGCCTGAGCCAATCTGAGGATCATTGCACATACTCCAGTCCCAAATTTCCATGGAATATGAATTTGCTGGGCTTCATCTCTGGCCTTCCTTGCTTATATACCCCTGGTTCATTCCTACTGGTAAGAAAGAATTTCAGCAAGATAGTGTACTGAATTCCTCTAGCTCTCTCCTCTCTCCTCCCCAACTAGCGCCCACCTGTTTAGCCCCCATGGACTATTATGGACTACATTCCAAATGCCTCTAGCCACCTCCTCTTTTGGCAGCTACTATCCAAGTCTTTGTACTCTTGCCCACCATCTGTAGTCAGTCAAATGGAAATTATGAACCAGATGATAATTTATCACAGTTTGTTGGTTGCAAGCAACAAAAACTGAGTTCAGCTAATCAAATAAAAGGAGAATGTGTTGTAGCGCTATGAGGTAGCTCACAGAGGAGACAGAAGGCTGGAGATCCAGCCTTGAAATGGAACAGGAACCAACAGAAACCGGTCAACTGTTTTATCTGAGAATTGCTGAGGAGATGGGTGTGCTCAAAGGGTTCCTTTCTGATGATGCAAGATTCACAGTCTCAGGAGGGAGTCTGAGTGGTCTGGCTTAGATAATGTGCCCACCTCTTGGCTCTGGGGAAAAGTCCCTTGATTGTCCCACCAAGAGTTCCTGTAGGGAGAGAGGGTTGACTCTACAAAAAAGAAATTGGGGTGCTGTTTCCAATAAAGGGGAAATGGGTTTCAGGCAATTAGAAAAAACAAGTGACCACTACAAGTACCCATGTTGTCACACTCATCACGGAGGGACCACACAGGGAAGCTCCCCCACACTCCCCTGCCTGGCCAGCTCCACAGTGGTGTGGCTTTGACTCCAGCTGTTTTCACAGTGGGCTCCACTGACCTTGGAAGCTGGCCAGTAACTGAGTGCCTAACAGGCGGCCCAGAAGAACCTCTAGGGTGCCCTCCGGGAATCAAGGGCAGGTATGACCTCCAGGAGGACAGCAACTCCCTAAAGTCACCGAGTGAGTGAATCTAACATGCTGAGAGTCTCAGGGTGTGGCACTCAAGTAGGTGTCTGATTCAGCCCATTGTATAAACATCATCATCCATTCTGAGATCTGGAGAAATTATCTGGGGCCTTCAAGATTTTAGAGGTCATCTGTCCTGCCTTCTGACTTTAATGGTCTCTCTCCACTATCTTTCGCAGGGCTGGGCCATGAGACTCCCCTCTCCCAACAGTGATTACCACCCCCAACCCGGGCGGCAGGAGATGTTGGATTTCCACTGACACAGTCCAAGAAGGCTTAGGGAGAGACAACACTGTGGTTAAAGCATCCCGTGAAGCGTCTGGGGAAATCCTGTCCCTGTTCTACTCCCGTGGTGGGGCGTTTACCTCTGTATTCACTGAGTGAACCGGAGTGTTCGCTTCTTGCATGAAAAAAGTCCACAGGTCTGTTCAAATTCATTCCGCAAATATTTCTTCAGCATTTCCTACATGCCAGGTCCCATGCTAGGTACTAGTGATATTGCATTTACAGCTTTTAGGGGAAAGAGACATTAATCAAACGAATGTGCACATATGTAGTTAAACTGTGAGGGAAAAGCCTGAGACATTTTAGAGTAGATGGTAAAGGATCTGTTATCTGCAGGGCATGGAGACTTTCCCTGAAGAGCTGCCCTTTGAAGGAAGGATGAAACGAAATGGACAGATGGGGGAGAGAAGGAAGAGTGTGTTTGGCAGAAGGAACTACGAAGAAGGAAAGTCCTGAAGGTGAGGAAGAGCTGGCTGCGCGTGGAGAACTGAAGATGTGTGTGCTGATGTGGAAGAGGAGGAGAGGGGAGCTGGGTGAGGAGGCTGCCAGACCTGGCTGGGGCCCTGTGCTGGGTGTGGGCTTTACACTAAAGGGACTTAAGTGGGCGGCTACGTGGAGAAGGGATTGAGACGGGAACGTAGATATTCAGGGAGGAGGTGAATGGGTATTTTCGATTTGGAATTGAGAGGACTTGCTAATGGGTTGGAGGTGGAGGGTTCTCAGGATTCCGGCTTGCACGCTTCTCTTTCGCACTGGCGACCTGTTACTGTCGCCTTCTGTCTCAAGTGCAACCTCATTTCGTGCCTCTCTCACCCAGGCGCTCATAGGCCAACGGCCTCCGGCCCGGCAGGGCTGCAGGTCTCCAACGCCCCGGGAGGGGGCAGCACAGGAAAGCCAGCCACGCACGGTGCCCGGGACCCGAACGCGGCCGGCCGCTTCCGCTCCCGCTCCCTCCGGGAGTTGTGCCCGCAGGCCGGATTCCCGAAAGAGCTCCTTCCCCGGCCCTTCTGAACTGCTTCGGTGGAGGGTGTGACAGAACCAGGAACTTCCCAGGGGGCCCGGCCTGGACTCAGTCACTTTGCGGCCGGGGCCTCTCCGGTTCCCGAGCGGCGGCTGTGCGCAGGTCCCGCGGGCACGCGGCGGCCAGTCTCGGGTGCCAGGCGGGCGGGGCCCCGGGACGCGTCTTTCCTGCGGTGGCTCCGAGGGCCCCCTTCCCAGTCACGCCAGGCGGAGCTGCGGGGGCCCAGGGGAGGCCTCGCCCGGAGTCAGAAGGTGGGTGTAGACCGAGGAAAGCTGGGTTAGAATCCGACACAGAGATGGGCATAGCCAGAGAGGGTTAGCTCGGTGCTGAAAGGCCGGTGGCAACGGGCTCAAGACACCCCTGGAGGATGCAAGTAAAAGACTGAGATTTATCAAGTACGGAAAACTCTGAGTGATGAGAAACAAGAATGATGTTGAGGTGGCAGGAGGACGAAGGGCAAGGAGACAGAGGAGAGGTAGGAAGAGCAAAGACCTAGTGAGGAACACAGGACGCTGAAGGTCCTGTTAGGGGACGCATTGCCAGGAGGAACGAAAATCAGAATCCAGAGCCATCTCACCTAATGTTGGGGACTGGTTTCTGTGGGCAGGTGCACAGGTCTATGGCCTTTAGGTGTTAGCACATCCGGGACTTCCTGGTCTCCGTGTGGAAAGGGTTTTTCTCTGTAGGATGAATCCCAAGAACCTCACCCCGCTACCACTGTGCTGAGTACTGACCCCTATTGATTGACCTGCTTGCTCTCTTCTTCCCCATCCTTCCTGATTCTATCCCTTGCACTTTCCGGATTTTTGCTCCTTTGAGAGTAGAAAGAACTAGTGGTTCCCAGTGTCAGGACCCTCAGTAAACTGACCTCACACATATCTCCCTCAACCTTTGACTCATACCTGATGGGCCATAATCTCATTTCAGAGCTTTATTAATATTAATAGTGTATTTTAGTGTATATTTTATTAATATTATTATATAATCTTAATGCTTCAATTCAACAAATGTGATGAGGATCTACTTAGTGAATGGCTCATTCATCACTTCATTCCAACACACATACTCTGGGAGGATAACACATTTACCTGGTATCAGTCATTTCCTTTTTAATTTTGATCCCTGGTGCCCATGGGTCACCTTTAACTGGTCTTGTATAATAGTTCCATACTTCTGTACCCTGGTCAGGACTACGTGATAATGTCTCTCCTCTGAGTCTATTGACAAATGTGACCTGGCCTTGTCTCTGACCACTCCTTGCCTTGAACTTCATGTGCTCCAGCCACCTTGTATAACCTGCAGCTCTCTGATGCATCATTCTGTATCACACACCTGCATTTTTGCATGTTGTCTTTATTGCCTGAGATATTTCTTCACCTATTGTAGAAGTCAGGGTTGTCCAGACAAACAGAACCAATAGGATATACATATATATGTGTGTGCGTGTGTGTATATATATGTATATAATTGTAGGAACTGGTTTACATGATTATGGAGGCCAAGAAGTCCCACAATCTACCATCTACAAGCTGGAGAACAGGAAAGCCAGTGATGTAGTTCTACTCCAAACCAGAAAACCTGAGAACCAGGAGAGCCAATGGTATAAGTCCCAGTCCAAGTCCAAATACTAGAGAACTAGGAATGTTGATGTCTGAGGACAGGAAAATATCGATATACCAGCTCAAAAAGAGTGAATTTGCCCTTCCTCCAGCTTTTTATTCTATTTAGGACCTTAAGGGATGATGCCCACCTACATTGGTGAGGGTGGATCTTCTTTACTCAGTCTACTGATTAGCTAATCTCTTCCAGAAACACCCTGAGACAGACACATTCAAAAACAATGTTTTATCAATTATCTGGGCTCCCCTTAGCCCAGTCAAATTGACACATTAAATTATCATCACAAGTCCATCCCTTGCCAATTTGGCACCCATATGCATCTAATCTCTAAATAAAGACAATAATAAGATCATAATTCTGCCTAACATGACACATCTATCTTCTGTACAACTGAGAATGTACTAATCCCTTCCCCAGAAGAGGAGATAAAGTCCTTGAGTAATGTTTATTGTTCTCCAGATAAATAATATGATGTAAAATTAACAATACTAAAAACTGATATAAAGTGAATATATTTTATTATAACAATATATTATGTGATAAGGGAATAAATGAGGAAAGAAAACAAAGATATTTGCTTAAGGTATGTGTATATACACACAAACATATTAATCACAAAATAAGGAGGAAATATCATGACAATTATAATCCTCATTTCTGTAGCTGGTCATGCCTGATATTTATAACTACCTTCTTCCACTACCCATTCTGTATTCCTTTTGTTTTCAGCAAGCACCTCAGCTGGTTGAGGTTTGTTATTTGGGGCAATGACTCAAACCTTCATTCCTGAATGATCTGGGCCATTTGTGGTCCAGCCTGGATTGGGTTGTTGTAGTTTTCCATTGACTTCAATCACAGGATGTGGTGATACTAAGAGATGCCCCAACGGAGTGCCTGTATTCCAGACATACTCTTCCTTACCTCCATTGGAAAAAGAGATCCAATTTCCCCTTAGTAGTTTTTATTGTCACCCCAAGCAACACCATAACCGCTTCTTGGCCTATTGATTCAGAGGCATGAGGAGCCCCAAATGGCCAGGTGGCAATCTTAACTTCCAATTCAGTGAAATCATTGTTGTGTCTCCTGGTGGAAGCATTCCTCCCTCTGGAACTAAGACCTCTAGACCTGCAGATCAGAAAAGCATAGGAATAGAAACAGAAGTTTTGCTAGTGAGTCACTAGGGGTAATGGTGAGTGGTGCGACTCCTATTTCCACCACTTGAGTCCTAGACCCATGAATCCTGCTTATTAGAGAAACAATCCCCTGTATTGGATGCTGACTGAGAGCATATACAGCCTTTTGGATGTATGTGTTTGTTTTCTTTCCTCATTTATTCCCTTATCACATAATATATTGTTATAATAAAATATATTCACTTTATGTCAGTATTTAGTATTGTTAATTTTATATCATATTATTTATCTGGAGAACAATAAACATTACTGAAGGACTTTACCTCCTCTTCTGGGGAAGAGATTAGTGCATTTTCAGTTGTACAAGAAGATAGATGTGTTGCCACCTAGCTAGTGCTGTAACTGAGTTTTCAAAAGACCATTCCAGCTACTTTGGGATGGTGGGCAACATGGTAAGACCAGTGAATCCCGTGAGTGTGGGCCCATTGCCACACTTCTTTTGCTGTGAAGTGAGTTCCTTGATCAGAAGCAATGCTGTGTGGAGACCATCATGGTGGATAAAGCATTCTTTAAGTCCATAGATGATAGTTTTGGTGGAAGCACTGTGTGCAAGGACAACAATCCAGAGTTAAGTGTCTATTCCGGTGAGGACAAAACCCTGCCCCTTCCATGGCGGAAATGATAAAATGTAATCAACCTGCCACTAGGTAGCTGGCTGTCCTGTTTTCATCTGGCCAATCCTTAACCATTTATTAGGACTCAGGTTAGTTGTCATCACCTCCAGGAAGCCTTCCTTGACTACCCAGATGGGCATTTATTATGTGCCATACTCTGTGCTAGACACTGGGGATCCAAAGATAAATGTCCCAGTCCAGAACCTAAAAGCACTTCCAGTCTAGGGGAGAGGACAGTGCGGTAAGCACTATGATGGAGATATGAACAGGTGTTATGGGAACACTGAGGAAGGGCACCTGGCCCAAATGGAGGGGGAAGGGACCCAGAAGAGGTGACACATCAGCTGGGTTAGGCAAGAGAGGGAGCAGGGCTGGGGGAAAGGTTTCAGACCAAGAATTCCTGGTGAGAGAAATTGTAACACATCTGGGCAACTCCAGGTCATTCAATGTGAGCCCAAAAGACAAAGCAGGAAGTGATAAGAGATAAGGCTTGAACCATAAGCAGGGAGCAGATTGTGAGAGTCCAGGCTACAGAATTTGTCATTGTAAGGACTTTAGGCTTTATCACTAAGACATTGGGAGCCCCCAAAGGATTTTAAATGGGGGAGGATGGGATTAAATCTGCATTTTAAGAGAACTCTGGTTGCATTGGGCAGAGCAAATCAGAGGGAGCAAGGCAGGAGGCAGGGACTCTTGTGAGAGTGCATATGTGAGATGACCCTGGCCTGAAATAAGATGGTAGTGGAGGGATCGGGTGGGAAGTGGGAAGATGCAGGAGATATCAAGGAGCTAGAATTGCTGGAGCTGACAAGAAAGCCATACAGGTCTCCAACTTTGGCACTGGGAAGAATAGTGGTATTGTTTGTCAAGATAGGGAACACCAGGGGATCAGGTTTGGGGGAAAGGATTAGTTTTGGGCAAGTTGAATTCAAAGTTTTCTGGGATATTCAGATGGAGATATTCAGTAGGCGGCTGGCTGTGCAAGTCTAGAGTTCATAAAAGCCATTTGAATTTTATACCCATTAGGATGGCTACTATAAAAAACACAAAACACAGAAAATAGCAAGTGTTAGCAAGGATGTGTTGAAACTAGAACCCTTGTGCATTGTTGGTGGGAAGGTAAAATGGTGCAGCCACTGTGGAAAACTGTACAGCAGTGACTCAAAAAATTAAAAATAGTGATTACCATTTAGTCCAGCAATTCTACTTCTGGGTATATGCCCAAAAGTATTAAAAGCAGAGTCTCAAAGATATATTTGTGCACCCATGTTCACAAGCAGCGTTATTCACAATAGCCAAAAGTAGAAGCAAGCCAAGTGTCCGTCAATGGATGAATGGATTAAAAAAATGTGGTATATATATAAAATGGAATACTATTTAGTCATAAAAAGGAAGGAAATTCTGACAACACTGTAACATGGATGAACCTTGAGAACGTTATGCTAAGTGAAATAAGCCAACCACAAAAAAAGCAAATACTGTATGATTCTACTTATTTGAGGTACCTAGAATAGTCTAACTCACAGAGATAGAAAGTAGAATGGTGGTTTTGGGAAGGGGAAATGGGAAGTTACTGTTTAATGGGTATAGAGTTTCAGTATTGCAAGATGACAAGAGTTCTGGAGATGAATGGTGGTGACGGTCGCATGACAATGTGAATGTACTTAATGCCACCGAACTGTATACTTAAATTTCTGATTTTAAAAAACAAAAACATGGTCCAGGCATGGTGGCTCATGCCTGTAATCCTAGCACTCTGGGAGGCCAAGGCCGGCGGATCGCTCAAGATCAGGAGTTCAAGACCAGCCTGAGCAAGAGTGAGACCTCACCTCTACTAAAAATGAAAAGAAATTATCTGGACAACTAAACACACACACACAAAATTAGCCG
>CAUYRT010027161.1:0-12192 GCA_963574885.1 Lepilemur ruficaudatus | reverse complement strand
CTGTTGCCCAGGCTAGAGTGAGTGCCATGGCGTCAGCCTAGCTCACAGCAACCTCAAAGTATTGGGCTCAAGCAATCCTTCTGCCTCAGCCTCCCGAGTAGCTGGGACTACAGGCATGCACCACCATGCCCGGCTAATTTTACATAAAAATTTTTAGTTGTCCAGCTAATTTCTTTGTATTTTTTTAGTAGAGACAGGGTCTTGCTCTTGCTCAGGCTGGTCTCAGAATTCCTGAGTTTAAACCAGGAATGGTTTAAACTGCCCGCCTTGGCCTCCCAGAGTGCTAGGATTACAGGCATGAGCCACAGCGCCTGGCCTATATAACATGATTTTAGTCATATTTGATTA
Source organism: Lepilemur ruficaudatus (assembly GCA_963574885.1). Taxonomy (NCBI): domain Eukaryota; kingdom Metazoa; phylum Chordata; class Mammalia; order Primates; family Lepilemuridae; genus Lepilemur; species Lepilemur ruficaudatus. Next base: position 11,844 of record CAUYRT010027161.1, on the reverse strand, counting down.
AATATATTGTAAAATAAGAGCAATTATCTATGGCCCTGTGATTGTTTTTACTAGTTGAATAGTTGTTTGTAGCATCCTCCCCCATAGATTGTAACAGAGAGGGCTGAGAAAAGCCCTGAGAGCCCTGATAAGTAGTAAGCTCTATTTTATTCAGGAGCCTCTATTCTTCCTTAGCAAATAGGTCTGAGGTGAATGAAGAAAATTCGTATGTCCCTTTCCCCAAAAGATTTAAATCAAGGATTAAGAATAGTTGTACCAATGGGAAAATCTAGGATTTGGCAGTGGATATGTATTCCTCTTGACACAAATACCACAACATGGTTTGCTATTTTTTAAGCATATCAGTTCATTAATATGAATTGTATACCTTTAGTTGCCCCAAGAAGCATTTTTTAAGTGTACTGGAAACCTTAGATTTCTAAAGAAAACCAAATAATGTGAGCTTCAATTTTAAGTGCTCTCTACTGTTGACTTTACACAAAACCAACATATGTTGATCAATTACATGTTAAGTGTTTATATACATAATAATATGTGTATGTATTCAACATATAAATAGTATCTGGGAAAAAATATTGACAGGCTATCACTTGATGGGGGGCAGAATTCATGTATGTTATCCTGTTGTGAGCATCACATACTGGGAGATAATAGTGCCATTTCCAGTTCTGGGTTGTCATATTCGGATCACTGTCTGTTCCTTAAAATGTATTCTTTACTTACTGCCAGTGCATTTCTTTGAAATTTTACAGACTCAAAATTTATTTATTGAAAATAAGCCATGAAGTCCTCTACGAACTCCTTTAGTTATTACGTATATAAATATAGAAATAAGCTTTTGGGGATGGTAAGAGTTAAAACTACAGGCTCTCAGGAACACATTACCTAGTTCATATTGGACAGAGCTATTGTAAGAATGAAATAAGTCATGAAAGTTACCCTTCTATTACTGTTTTTTTCCTACATGTATTCACAAAGGAAGTTTCCCAATATAACTTCTAAAAATAGACCATGCTAGCAGGCACACACCCTTACTGTGTCCTAAAATACATGGATTTCTCCTATTCCATTTTTGGCTTGGAGCAAGTGAGTTGACTGCCATGACTGCCATGCTTTGAAAAAGCCTTCTTTGAGTAGTTCAATACAGTGCTTGATTGTGGTACATACCAGCAAGAGTGCCATAAGCGATGGAAATCTAGGTCAGAAAAGGAAGTGAACCCATCATGGCTATTTCAAAGTCATCTATTTCTTTTCATTTACAGACTTTTAAAGGTGTTATTCCTATACATTCACTAATATTTGAGGATCTATATATGTTTATATGTGAAAATACATGTAAGTGTATATGTTTAAGTGTATATGTTGTTTATGTATACACATAATATATGTATATGTATTCCACATATAAAAGGTGGCACATGGGAAATAGGCATTCAGGACCTCATAATTAGAAAATATCAAAGAAGATATATGTTTATTTCCTAGGGCTTTGTGTAAAATCAACAGTAGAGAACACTTAAAATTGAAGCTTATATTTTTTGGCTTTCTTTAGAAATCTTAGGTTTCCAGTACATTTAAAAAATGCCTCTTGGGGCAAGGTATACAAGCAGTACATGATAATGAGTCCCTTCCACTCCCAGCCCCTGGTCATCAGCTTCCCCTTTACAGAGATAATTGATTTTAGGTTTGGTCTTTATCCTTCCAGACCTTTTCTATGAGTTTATACGCTTAGAATCTTGAGCAAAATTTCAAAGAGAAGGTACCCCAGGAGATTAAACATTGGCTCAAAAAAACGATGTATACTAAAGTTACCACAGAGGAATAAAACATCCTGTAGTACCTTTCATAATACATTCTTAATTTTAAAACTCTTTAAATGTGGACTCTTTTTAGAAATCTGTGGGTGAGGAAATGCCAATAGTGCTCATTTTCCCGCTTTTCTTGATAATTGCCTAGTTTCTTGGTGAAAAGTACTGATCCCAGAACAAACCAGTGGAGAACTCCCCTGAGAGCTATTTAGAAGCTCACTTGTGCTCTGAAAAAATGATTATTGTATGACACTTCATAAGAACAAGCCCATTTCTAGTTCTGGCACTGTATGACATGTTCTTGAATCTCAGTTGGTATTAATGACTGTGCTGGTGGTTTTCATGTGCCTCTTGTGAGGCTTTGAACAATCTCCTATTACTTTCCTGCCAGTGCAGCCTTGATGCTTTAGCTTTCTAAACCTAATTTTCTATTCCTGCTGCAATTGTATTGAAGCACTTTTAGATAAAAAAGTACACATGCTTCAGAAAAGAATTTAGATTTATATCAATCACTATTTGAACAAAAGTTTCTGATAAATGTAAGTGAAAATATTAAAATTGGGCACATAAGGATGTTATCACATGTCATCAAATGGGGAGCAACCATGGCATATCAAGAGTAGAGGCCTAGTTCTGTATGGAGAGAGCCCTGTCACCGATTTCACTGGGACCTTGGGCAAGCTGCCTCATCTTCTTAGGGAAAAAGAAAGGGAAAAATAAACTAACATTTCCTCACTGTCATTTATGTGGTAGACACTGTTCAGGGTACTTTTTACTATTTTCAGATCTATTATTCAGTGAATTCTAGAATTCATTGTTTTATCAAACTTTCTGGCTGACAGGTTTGTTGCAGTAATCAAGGTATTTATTTGAAGACTACTTCTATCTTCATTATGCCCAGAAGTTCTTAAATTAGAGATTAGCATCTTCAGGGCACAGTTAGATCTTAGTTAAACCTTTCAGTGCCACAGATAAGCTTGAGAGGTAGGCAAAGGGAAGGGAAAGAACAAAATAAAGAGATACTGAGACAGTGACCTGGATGAACCTGAGTGTGGCCATATGTTGTAACATACTTGTTGGGATAAACTTTTCTGGTTTTGAAAAATGGGTATAGAAACAATAACTTTAAGAAATTAAATTTTTATTGTAGAAAGTTATATCTGCTACATTACCAGTGAATAAAATCCCTTCTCCATGGTATTCTCTGTAAGAATAAATAAATTGGAGAAGACCACTTTTAAAAAATAGAAATGTATGTTTCCATTCCCATTTCTACCTTAAACACTGAAACTGTCTCATCCTTTGCATTGTCACTAATGCTTTCCTTCTGCTTCAAAATTGTAAACATACCATTTGTAATGTATTATGTGAATCAGATCTCCATGCAGGTTACCATAATAAGGGACAGAAAGTTTTGAAGATTATCGTGATAGTTTAAATTTTAACAATTTTGTAATAGTTTAAAATGTTACGGTGGAACTATGAAACTGCATATGTTAAAAGTCAATTGAAAACTCAGAGGAAAATCTGAGATTTTCCCAAATAGACTCTTCAAATAGTTTCATTTTCGTTATCATGTCTCTGTGGTTCTATCTTCTGAAAACAGTCTTCAACAGGTTGAGAAATCAGTTTGATTTCCAGGTACATCTTCAGTAGCAGCAGCATGAATAACACATGACGAGAGACTAAATGGAAAGGGAAAGGCGCAGGTCCTGCCTGTGGAGAAATCATCCATTTCCTGGTGCTTGCCAGTTAGGAAAGTATGGGCTTCATTCCTCCCCTTTATAAAGTTGACTTTGAGCTACATGAAGCCCTTATTAGAACAGTCCTATACTTCAAGATAAATATGTTTTATGAATGCATTCTGAATCACATGTATATCCTGTGTGTGTGAATTTGAGTGTGTGGGTGTGGGGAGAGACAGACACACAGAGAAGAAGAACTTTGCCACATGTCATATGTTCTTTTTCAAGATGATTTCAAAGGTGATTAAATCCTGTTGAAGCTGCTAAGAGCAGAATTAGAAAAATTCTTAGTGAATATTTTTCTAAACCTGTTATCAGTATAATCTTCTACACTATGTTTTAAAAATGTTATAAAAGCTGTATTTGAAATCTTTTCAAGAAGGATGCTACTTTGTTTTTAAAACATTGCTCCATTAATTGACATTAAAGTAGACTGAGATTAGCAGTTTACCACATTTAATCAAAATCAGTAAAAATCTTTATACTGGTTGAACTGGGACAAATAGATACGTTTAGTAACTAGGAGTCTTGCTTGGTACGTGAGTTTTTTTGAATCCATGATTAATTCATTCAGTTAGTGGCTTTAATATTAGTCAAGCCAGAACATAGCAAACCTAGTAAAGAATAATTAATAGTAGTAAAGTATTCTGAAACAAATAAAGGATTCTGTGGTATTGTGGTATTTTTTTTTTTTTTGGTTATGTGTTTATATAGTGTCCAGTATTCTCTTGATATGTGTAAATTAATTTTATGCTTTGAAAATCAACACCTTCAAAAATGAATTCAATTTAAAAGATGAGTTCTATGTACTTACGTTTTCTTTCTCCATTTAGCGAGTCAACTTGTTACAGATAGGTCATCTTCAAGAGCCAGCCTAGTGTCCGATAGCTGTGCCTGTGCTCATTTTATACCAAGCAGCTGGAACTGAGCCACCAGCCCAGCGTCTTCCAATTGTTGCAAGTGTACTGAATTAAATTTTAATTGAAATTAAGCCCCAAGTTGCTTAAAATATTAGCTCCTATAAGGTTCTTCCTTTTTATTCCTTTCTCTCTCTTTCTGTTTCTTGCTTTGTTTTCTCTTTATTTGCTTTTCTTCATCTAGAAATAAAATGGGAGAGAACAGAATAATTTATTTTGCCTGAAAATAATTAAGTAATAAGTAAGGTTGGAAATAAAAAAACCCAAAACACCGAAATATTGCACCCTTATTTCAAGGCACGAGTTCTGTGCACTTTGTTTTCTCTTTATCTCACTTAAAGGAAGCAGTTGAATGAATGAATGAATTGTTGACTCTTTATTATAGGCTTTTTATGATATAAACCAAAAATGTCCTGGAATTTTTAAGCCATTGCCTATGGGTTCATTTTCTTTTATCTCAAACTGCAATTCCTGCAGTGTTAAGTTGCTGTGAAACATCTGTAAAATGAGCCTCTTTGTGGGTCAAACAGAACACCTGAGGCCTTAGAGTACCAGGTGAGGACTGGAAGTTGAAGGATCTTAGATTCCATTTGGTTGGTATGTAGCTTGTAATTGAATCACCTCACTGCTTAGAACTTGTCCATTTATTTGAAGTCTACAAATTTGTTTAGAAGCACCAAAGTTTTTCTCTCAAATCTACTTTCACTTGGAATAGGACCTGACGTGGTTATCCTTGATCTGAACAGTTAATCCTGGAAAAAAATTTCATCACTTTTGTTATTTTTAAAATCTGTATAGCCTTTTAGCAGAAACAAGATGCATTATTCACTAATCACCAATATTAATGGCAAATTGTTGATCATATGCCTGGCTTCGTTTTCCTTGGTTGTATGTATGCCTCTAAGTTAGTCAGATTTCATTATTACTAATCAGTTAATGCTAGATAATCAATTATGAACCATTAGCTCTATTAAAGTTAAAACTGCCAATCTTATCTCTTGCATAATGCTTTGTTATTGTGACACTGAAAGCAGTAATGACCCTCATTTGCATACTTTAGTTTACTCTTACATGCATTATTTGATTTGATCTTTATAGGCAGAGCAGGTCTTATATCCATAGGACAGATGAAGAAATTCAGACCTAAACAGGTGGTGGGTTACTTAGTCACGTAGCTGATGAATGGCAGAGTTATTCAATCTGGGACTTTAATGTAGTCCTTTTTATTCAGTCTTTGGTTTTTCTTCTCTACTCTACTAGCTTTATCCCTCTCCTAAATAAATATTTTTGTTTGGAGAGCTTAAAAGCTTTCAAAATTAATTATAGAAGTAATAGCTGTTATTATTTTGCCATGCCCCCTGCCCCTGTTATTTTAAAGCATTGGGACCTTTTTTCCCCTTTATGTGACTCTACCCTATTCATGAAAGACTGTTTGTGAAAAGGCAAATTATTTTATTACCTTACACTTAGGTATTTAATTGACTATGTGTTAGTTCTAAATATGTTGATGGATATTTTTTATGACTTTGGAGTGAGAAAATTATTTTCCAGATGATCATGATTTGTATATGACAAGATTAAAGAACATTCTTACTCATCGTTGGCATCATTCCATGGGAGATGTGTGTGTTGTGTGCTCTCATTCTCCTAGTGTATTTTATACAAATTTTGTTAGCCCTGCTTCCTTTGAGATACTATTCTTTTTTGCCACTGTTTTTATTTAACTTTTTAAACTTTTAAAATGTTAAGATTTGAAAATAAATGTATAAATCCTGAACTGTTAGGGAGTCTAGATTCTTGATTGGGTACAAGGTCTTCCTGAGTTGAGGAAGAATGTAAGTGGGAACAAATGTGAATCTGTGAGTGGGAATGTGACTGAATGACCTGAAGACTAGAGATGACAACGGTCCTAGGATGTGCTAAACCCTTTAATGTTCAAAGAACAGGTGGTTTGGATGTTGAGTAAAAAGGAATAATCAAAAGAAACCAATGAAATGATTAGAAAAGGGAGGATTGTGTGAGGCCAGGAGTTCAAGACCAGCCTGGGCAAGAGTGAGACCCTGTCTCTATGAAAATTTTAAAATTTAGCTGGGCGTAGTGGTACACACCTGTAGTCCCAGCTAATTGGGAGGCTGGGCAGGAGGATCACTTGAGCCTAGGAATTTGAGTCTGTAGTGAGCTATGATGATGCCACTACAGCCTAGTCAGGGCAACAGAGTGATACCCTGTCTCAGAAAAGAAAATAAACCAAAAAAAAAAAAGAGTGGAAAGTCAAGTCAGATTTTGACTTTTACAAGTCCTCTTTTTGGAACTTACGTTCTTTCTTATAGAAGTTGATAGAAAATATGTCTGATTTTTCTTTGATTTGGAAGAGAGGCTCTAGGACTTAGGTAAAAGGAGGGCTCTGAGTTAGAAAATTTGGATAATAAGTCAGATATTAACAATAAGTCTTTGGAATGGAGTCATAGAAAGATGAGGCACTCTCCAAACCTACACTGAATGATGGAGCCAGAGTGAGAATATGAATGAATGAGTAAGACCAGGGGATATTGATAGACTGGGCTGAGTATAGATTTTAGGGTCTATTCTATTTTGAAAATTCTTTTTAATGACAAAGTATTTCACCTTCATGATAAATTTAAAGGTAATCCTTCATTTTATTCAAATTCTATGTATTTGTGGTCAAGAAGGAAGGAAGAAGGCAGGCAGGTTGACTAATTTAAAAATAAGATAAAACAACTCCAATAGGAAGGAAAAAGTTCTTTGAAGCAATTATGTTGTCATATTGCTTTTCTTTAAGTTTTTTAATTAAAGTTTTCAAACACACAAGAATAGAATAAGCTTCTTCACAACCCCAATTCAGTTATCAAGATTTTGCCACATTTGCTTTGTCCCCATTTTTCTTCTTATTTCCTTTGTTGAAATGTTTTAAAGTAAATTCTGGGCATCATGTCCTTTCACCCCTGTTTACTTCAATGTACATCTCCAAACAATATGGACATTTTCTTCCCTAACCGTAAAGCCGTCATCACCCCCAGTTCCTAGTAGTATATAATCCTACTTCCCTGATTATCTCCAAAATATCTTTTTTTCCTTGGCTGGTTTATTCAAGTCATGATCCAAACAATTTTCACTCATTGTATTTGGTTGTTACGTCTCTTAAATTTTTCTTAATCTACAACAGTCCCCCACTTGGGGCTTTTTCCTGCCATGTCATTGACTTGCAGAAAATCTGGTCAGTTGAACTGTAGATTGTCCCAAATCCAGAATTTAGCTGATTGTGTCTTTGTGGTATCATTTAACTTTGTCCTCTATCGCCCCCATTTCCTGTAAATAAGCTTTGTGGTCTGGCATCCCTTGTACTCTTAAATTATTGAGGACTTCAAAGAACTTTCAGTTATGTAAGTTATATCTACTGAGTTTACTATAGTAGACATTAAAGCTGAGGAACTTTAAAATAGTGAGAAGTGGCATTGTTTTATATTTCTGCACATCTCTAATGTTTGCCATAATAGAATAGACTTCTCTGTTCCATTACCTTGTGATAACATACACCAAGTAGCCAAGTAAATCTGGAAAATTCTAATATATGTGCAGGAGAGAATGTGAAAAAGGCAGACAGTGTCTTAGTATTATGAGAATGGTTTTAACCTCATGGACCACCTAGTGAAAGAGTCTTCTGGATCACAATTTGAGAAACAGCTGCCCCAGTGGCTTGATTAGGTTCAGGGTCAAGTTTTTTTGGTAAGAATATTTCATAGTTTATTATTAGGAGGTATACCATATCTGGTCATATTATTTATGGATTCTAAAATTCATTGGCGGGCTTGGGTGAGGCCATTTTGAATAAACATACTAGGCTCATCTAGAAGTCCAGTGTGCTATCCATTGCACCACGAGCTGACTCATTTTTTTTTTTTAGACAGAGTCTCACTCTCTTGCCCTGGCTAGAGTGCAGTGATGTCATCATAGCTCACTGCAACCTCAAACTCCTGGGCGTGCTCAAGTGATCCTCCTGTCTCAAGCCTCCCGAGTAGCTGGGACTACAGAAATGAGCAACCATGCCCAGCTAATTTTTTCTGTTTTTGTAGAGACGGGTCCTGCTGCCTCTGCCTCCCAGAGTGCTAGGATTATAGGTGTGAGCCACCGCACCTAGCCCTAATTTTGCTTTTTAGTCAAGTAGTAACATCCTTGCACTCTGGGACGCTGAGATGGGAGGTTCACTTGAAGTCAGGAGTTCAAGACCAGCCTCAGCAAGAGTGAGACCTCGTCTCTACCAAAAATAGAAAGAAATTAGGTGGGCAACTAAAAAAAGAAAAAATTAGCCAGGCATGGTGGTACATGCCTGTAGTCCCAGCTCCTCGGGAGGCTGAGGCAAGAAGATAGCTTGAGCCCAGAAGTTTGAGGCTGCTGTGAGCTATGCTGATGCCATGGCACTCTAGCCCAGGCAACAGAGCGAGACTCTGTCTCAAAAAAATCAAGTAGTAATAACGTTTTTTGCTCTTGTTGTAAGCATAATAGTTTCACCATCTTTTATAGTGTTATATTTTAAGTTTTTCCTAATTAAAAAGGAGAAGATTGTTTAGTTTTGAATTCCTTTGATAATTCTGCTATTTTGATATTTTCCTTGAGTGTTCACTTATCTCTTATCAGTTTCTTTTGACTCACATCTACTTGATTTTTTGATGACTTTTAAAATAAATTTGGACAAAATCCTTAGGTAATATAGATTTAAAGCCTTTCTCATTCACTATGATATTTTGTCCGTTCCATATTGCCTTTTACCTTTGGTTATGCTATTATATACTGAAGTAATTTTGATATTAGCTAGTCTAATCTGGTGATCTTTTCCTTGTTAAGTTTGCAGTGTTTCCACTTCTATTAAAATGGAAAAGAGGTAGCACCAGAATTTTAAATCTTATAGTTGAAAAGGACTGCAGGAATCAACTGCTCTTCTTTATTTTACAAAAAGAAAAAAAAAAATGAAGGCTTCGAGAAATCATGGTTTATCCGTCTTTACACAATTAGTTGGTGCAAGAGTTGAAACCAGAGACTGACTTTCCCTAGTCTTTCCCCTGCTTCATCTGACTACCATCTCTAATAAGCACCATAGTTAAATTTGGAATGAGAATGAAGGACTTTGTTCTTTGGTTAAAAAATCAAAGACTTGATTCTTACCATAAATTATGTACTTTCTGGAGATTTGCTTCTTATTAGAATACCATTGCAGCTGTTATACTTAATGGAAAAAAATACTATTTCTTATTTACTTTTATATACTTTAAAATTTAGAGCCATTCTGAGAATTTAAAGTATTGTTACCTTTTTAGTTAGATTAAAAAATAATCTGATCTTGACCACTTATTTTGCCTAACAGGAAGCCTGCAGACCTGCAGAACTTGGCTCCTGGGACCCACCCACCATTTATAACTTTCAACAATGAAGTTAAAACGGATGTAAATAAGATTGAGGAATTTCTTGAAGAAGTCTTATGCCCTCCCAAGTGAGTATCAAAGAAAATATAAATGGAAGTATTGCCATCTCTTTGAGGCTTGTCTTATTTGTACTTAGAGATCTTTCTCCTGATGATATTTAAGTTAAATTCTAACATCATTAATTGAAATGACTAGGACTCTCTTCTAAGTTTCTTATAATTTCCACTACATAGATGTGATAGTTGCTTCTGGCCAGGTCAATAAGCCATGCTAGGAAAGATGGGAATCTGTCTATGCTGCAGAGTGCGTGGTTAAAGCAGATTTGGGATGTGTGTGATAGGTCAGGAAAGACTGGTTATTTGTGGGCTATCTGTCGATCCCAAACTGAGAGAGAAGTTTAGGAAGGAGAAGGGATATAGAAGCATACAATTCAGCTGAACCCAGCCAGAATGTCTAAGCAGGAGTATGGTACAGGTGGGATTTCCTTCAGTCCATTTTAAAGGTAACTTTCTAAAGCTATAATCCAAAGGAATTGACTTTTCATACTGTGTCCCTGGGATTCAGAGTTTTTATTTACTTATTTCTTGATGTGTTCCAGATCTCAAGGTCCTGCATGTATGGTAATGATAGCTACCTAAATTGCAAATATGCAGTTTTACATCGTATTGTAATTTTGGCATAGGTTCAAAGCATTAGGCTTTCCTAGTTTCATTATCCTGAAAATTGACATGTTTCTTTTCCTTTGATCCAAACCTTCCTTGCTAGTTAACTTGCTTTTACTCTCCATGTCTAGATATATTTCCCAGGAATGGGATTATTGGGTCAAAAGGTTCTAAAACAATTACAGGCATACCTTGGAAATATTACAGGTGTGTTCCAGACCACCACAATACAATGAATATAACAAGAAAGTGAGTGACTCGAGCTTTCTGGTTTCCCAGTGCATATAAAAGTTATGTTTATACTATACTGTAGTGTATTAAGTGTACAAAAAGCATTGCTGCTCATATTTCTAAAAAATGTACGTATCTTAACTAAAAAATACTTTATTGCTAGAAAATGCTAATGATTATCTCAGTCTCCAGTGAGTCATAATCTTTTTGATGATGGGGAGGGTCTTGCCTTGGTGTTAATGGTTACTCACTGATAAGGGTGGTGGTTGCTGAAGGTTGGGGTGGTTGTGGCAATTTCTTTCTTTTTTTATTTATTTATTTATTTTATTTTTATTTATTTATTTATTTATTTTTTGGGCAATTTCTTAAAATAAGACAACAATAAGGTTTGTTGCATCGATTGACTCTTCCTTTCATGAAAGATTTCTCTGTAGCATGTGATGCTGTTTGATAGCATTTTACTTACATTAGAACTTCTTTCCAAATTAGAGTTAGTCCTCTGAAACCCTGCTGCTTTATCAACTAAGTTATGTAATATTCTAAATCCTTTGTTGTCATTTCAACAATGTTTATAGCATCTTCACCAGGTGTAGATTTCATCCCAAGAAACCATTTTCTTTGCTTACCCATAAGAAGCAACTCCTGATCTGTTCAAGTTTGATCATGAGAGTGCAGCAATTTAGTCCACTTCTGGTTTTAATTTTCCCTTGCTGCTTCCACCATATCTGCAGTTCCTTCCTCCACTGAAGTCTCGAACCCCTCAAAGTCATCCATGAGCGTTGGAATCAACTTCTTCCAAACTCCTGTTAATATTGTTGATATTTTGACCTCCTCCAGTGAATCATGAATGTTCTTAATGGCATCTAGAATAATGACTCCTTTCCAGAAGGATTTCAGTTTAATTTGCCCAGATCCATCAGAGGAATCACTGTCTTTGGCAGCTGTAGCCTTATAAAATGTATTTCTGTCTTTTTTCTTTTTGTTTTTTTGAGACAGAGTCTCACTCTGTTGCCCGGGCTAGAGTGCCGTGGCATCAGCCTAGCTCA
>CAUYRT010027160.1:0-12825 GCA_963574885.1 Lepilemur ruficaudatus | reverse complement strand
CTCATGGAGGCTGCGCTCAGTTTTGATGACAACCAGGAGCAGGGAATTCCCAAACAGAGCAATGATGTACATGGTACAGAAAGGAATCCCAATCCAGAATTGCACAGATTCCAAGCCAGGGATCCCAATCAGCGTCAGCACCGAGGGCCTGAAGACTGTGCCATTTTGCTTGAGCATGTTGGCTTAGGGCTCCTTGGCTGGTAGCTTCTGATTCAGGCTGGCAGTATTTGTTTGGTATCTCCCTTTTGTTTCTTTTCTTACCTAGATTTGTACAATCAGAGATTTAATGTCGTTTCACATGGGACTTTTCAGACATACCCAGTTACTGTTCAGTTAACTAACAAGGTCCAGGAATGGCTACACAGAATTCTTGTGTGATTTATCTCAGGATCCCATTCTCTTTTCCTTCTTTTCTTCTGTCTCTCTCTGACACTGTCTGCCTCTTTATATCTGTGTTTGTATCTGTGTCTATGTCTCTCTGTCACATACACACACAAATACATACTAACAGGCATAGAAACACTGCTGCTGCAGAGAAGATACATTTCTAATATTATGAGGGCATGTGGTTTGTGTATAATCAGTTGAAAACTATCCTGAACAGCACCAGCTTGATTTTTTTTTTTGCTTTGTTTTTTTGAGACAGAGTCTCACATTGTTACCCCGGGTAAAGTACAGTGGCATCATCATAGCTCACTGCCACCATGCCTGGCTAATTTTTCTATTTTTTTTTGTAGAGACAGAATCTGCTACTCAGGCTTTTCTCAAACTCCTGACCTCAAGTGATCCCTCCCACCTTGGACTCCCAAAATGCTAGCATTACAGGCACGATCCACCAAGCCCGGCCACCACCAGCCTGATTTTATATGATAATAGGTTAGGGGTACTTAACAGATATAGTACTTATATCTTCTCATTTATTAAGTCAGTCAACCCGTCAGGGAAAAGAAAATAAAAGGGATTATCACTATTTCAGGAACTAAACACTAGGTAAGTAAGAAATTATAGAGTAGCATCCTTACTCTCAAAGAGACAATGCCATATTATAAGTGTCATTTTAAAGATACATGTATGAGGCATACAGATGTGATATAGTATGTGTTTTAAACCGTCCTTATCCAAAGGTGGATGTTAAGGACATTTTTTATGGAAACATGGACGAAAATAGAGATCTTAGACCTAAGCAATGAAAAGGACACATGAAGCAAAACATTTTATGAGAATTTAGAATCGCAAATTTTGTGCTGGGAAAAATTTGATTTGTTAAAATAATAGCCAAAATGTAAAAGTTGTTATGCAGTTTATTTTTCTAGGAAAATTTTCTTTATCAAATTCTGATCAATAAATATCTTTAGTAGAACTAAAAGTAGAACTACCATTTGATCCAGCAGTACCACTCAGGGGCATCTACTCTAAGGAAAAGCAGACATTATATAAAAAAGACACCTGCACTCAAATGTTTATAGCAGCACAACTCACAATTGCGAAGATGTGGAAACAACTCAAGTGCTCATCAACACATGAGTGGATTAATAAAATGTGGTATATGTATACCATGGAGTTCTACTCAGCCACAAAAAACAGTGGTGAACTAACACCTCTTATACTATCCTGGATGGAGCTGAAGCCCATTCTTCTAAGTGAAGTATCACAAGAATGGAAAAACAAGCACCACATATATCCACCATCAAATTAATATTAATTGATCAACACTTATGTGCACATATGAGAGTAACATTCCTTGGGTGTCCGGCAGGTAGCAGGGTAAAGGAGGAGATGGGTATACTCACACCTAATGGATGAGGTGCACACTGTCTGGGGGTTAGGCACGCGTGTAGCTCTGACTCCGGTGGTGCAAAGGCAATATATGTAACTTAAACATTTGTACCCCTGTAATATTCCGAAATAAAAACAAGAAAAAAAATAAAATGTGTACAGAAAAAAAACTGTACTTAATCAACATTATATTATAAAATACATTTGAAATTATCAACACAAGCAATAAAAATACTTAAATACATTACACAATATTGAATAGGTAATTATATTTGTTCAGTGGGATTCAATTTAGGATATACTTTTTAAATTAAAAAATAACCAGTTTTACTTTTTCTTATTGATATGATTCATAACAAAAAGTCTAATTATTCTTAATTTCAATAGAGTAGTATAAACTGTTTTGAAATACTCATCTAACTGAACTTAGAAGAGAATGAAAAATAAAGTTTTCTTGGTGAGGTAATACTTAAATGGATTAAAACAATAAAGTAAATATAAATCATTTATAATTTTTTCCTTAATAAAAGTGTGTTAGTTTGAAATTCTACAAAATATTTTTAAATGCTACAACATGTTTCTTATACTTCTCTATGCTGACTTCCTGCTTCTTTAAATTTTTTTCCTGGCCCCATATTCAATATTCAGCTCTCAGCCCAAACATCATCTCCATGGAACGACTGTGAATGTCTTTGAACAGAAGTTGATATATCTACTTTTGCTTCAATCTCAATGAAAGATGGGCCAGTTAGTAATTAGAACCCATTGGAAACTAATGAATCAATTAGAGTTTAATTCTCCCTGAGTTTGTTACATATCACTATCATACAAATTTTAATGCAAATGTCAATCCACTTGCCCTGTTGCCAGGTATACATTTGTAAGAGGAATAGAGGGCTTGAACTGGGAAAAGTAAAGAACAAATCTAGAAGTAATGCTGTGAGTCCTAGTATCCTGTTGTTTAAGTATCATCTGTTTTTTATAATATGACTGCTTTGTTGACCAGAGCAAGGGTACATACCTACCTTATTTGAAGATTTGAAGAATTTTACTGTTGATGAGGGGAGATAAAAAAGGGAAAATATCCCCTAGATCAAGAGAAATCAATACTACTTTTTAACACTCCTCATGTCCCATGTCAAATCCCGTATAAAATATTAATTTCTTTTTCAGAATGCCTTCTTAGAGCTGACACTTAATTAGAGCTAACCTCTTATATATAATTACATGTTCAATTCCCCATATTCCCTTTGGGTCTTATCTAAATATATCTCTAATTCTCATAGACACCCATGGAAACATGTACTCACAAGGTTAATTTTCCAACTTTCTTATGTAAGTCTAGTATGCAGTTACTTATGCTAATGTGGTATTCCCTACAGATAAAGAAACCCATTTCCAGAGGCAAACAGAGAACACAAACTGTGTTAGCACTTGGGCAAGAGATATGATGTAATTCTTTATAGGTAAGAACAAGGGATGAAATCATCTTTTTCAGAGGCCAAAAATTTTAACGAATCACCCATAATTATTATCATTATTATTTGTATGAGAATTGCATATGAAGGATTACACGGTTTCATGGTATTCCTTCCCCTCAGTGACTACAATTCTCCCCATAAAGTTTTAGGAGAGTAAATTTCAGTGTTGGGCTCTTCTTAGCAGGAGAATGGAAAAAAGAAAGGTAAACAAATAGCAGCAAAAACCATAGAATATTTATTCTGGGTCTGAATGGCTCTTAAGATCGAATATATCAATGCTGGGAATAGGTCAGTTCCAATTCTTAGGTATCATTTCCAGCTTAGCATTAAATAACTTACAAGGCTACAACAGGAAAAGGCAACTGAAAAGGGACTTGGTGAAGTCTCTCAATGATGTAAAGAAACTGAGCACTGGGAAGATCAAAATATGTATATTTTGTAGAAAAGAATATCCAAAAAGAGAGAGCTGCATGTCATGAGAACTTTGGAAATGTACAGGGAGTCCATACCTAAATATTCAGCATAGTATTGGTTGGTATTTGCATGTGATGTGAAACATCTGCTTGAGAGTAGGGAGACTATCACCCTAGAGTCGTATAAATAACTGAGTAATACTTACACAGAAGCATGAACAGAGCTTATTCCTGTATGTTAGAATGGAAAACTTTACAACTCAAAGAAAATTTGGTAGAATAATCAGAGGAGTATTGCCTGGAGAAAATTAGCACTAGATTAAACAGTACCAAGTCCAATCTAAGAAACCTTAAAAATAAGACCAGAAATGATCAATCTATTTTCATTTAACGTAACTTCTTGTTAAACAAATCTCAAAAATGTGTATACAGAAGTAAAATTATCTAGCAGCCACAAAAGCAAATTTCAAAATATCTAGCAACCAATTAAAAGATTAGCATGCATGCAAAGAAGCAGTAAATATGTCACTTATGAGGAGAGTAATCTCTCAATCGAGCTCAATACAGAATTAGCACTAATTTTAGAAATAGCAAAACTTAAAATATTAATATAGTAATGATAATGGTATTTCATATAATAAAATGTTTGAGTAGAGGCCAGGAAGCTATAATAAAAACCTAGTTTGTACTTCTAGAAATGGAAACTAAAATGTCTTAGATGAAATACTATCTAAGATTAAAAATGGATTAGATACGGAAGATCAGTGAAGTTAAAGACATAACAATAGATATGAACCAAATTGAAATACAGATAAAAAATGAGAAAATGAGAAAATTAAACAGGCATTAACAATATGCAGAATAATGGTAATAAAAATTTCACAGCAGACGTAAATTAAACAGAACACTGAAAATAGAAAAAAAATCAATCAATGATCAATAAAGTTTATGTACATCCTGCAAGATTGATTATGAAAAAGGTAAACATATATACATTTTCAATATCAGGAATTAGAGAAGTAAGATCACTTAAGATTCCCCTCGTACTAAAAGGATAATAATAAAGTACTGTGAGCAATCCTTTGCCAATACATTAAAAAACTTAGAAGAAATAGAGAAATTTATTAAAGACACAAACTGCTTTTGAACTCAAGAAGAAATAGATAAACTGAGAAGAACTAATATATTAAAGCCCTCAAATTTTCAGTTATAAATATTCAAGAAAAGATCACTCCAGGTGCAGATGCCTTCACTTGTGATTCTGACCAAAAATTTAAGGAGGAAGTAATACCAATTCTACATAAAGTCTTCCAGGTAATTAATGTGGTTGGAAAACTTTCCAACTATGAGGGCAGCTTCAAAGTTAGGGAAATGCATTAAAATAACTCTATAGATAAATATACCTCAAAAACATAGCTTCTAAAATATAAAATAAAAAGCTCAGCAAATGTAATCCCAGTATTTTAATATTTACATATCCATCATTGTAACACACCACACAGAGTGATTTAAAATTAACTTTGAAGGTTCATGAAAAAAAAAATAGACATGATCAAATCCAACAAAGCAAACAACATCATACACTGAGGAAAAGAAGCCCTATTCAAGAAAAATGATGGGATAATTGCATAGCCACACGCAGAAAAATAAAACAGGGCCCCTAACTTTCACCACTCACAAAGATTAATTCAAGATGGTTAAGAGACTTAGACCTAAGGCCTGAAATCATAAGCATTCTAGAGGGAAATGTAGGAAAAACTCTTCTAGATATCTGTGTAGGCAAAAAATTTTTGACGAAGACCTCAATGAAAATCATGGCAAAAAAATTAATAAATGAAATTTGTTTAAAAAGCTTCCACACAGCTAAAGAAACAATCAACAAAGAATACAAACAGCCCACAGAATGAGAGAAAATATTTTCAAGCTCCATATCCAATAGAGGGCTAATATACAGAATTTACAAACAAGCTGAGCAAATCAACAAGAAAAAAAAAACAACAGGTGGGCAAAAGACATGAACAGAAGCTTCTCAAGAGAGACAAATGGCCAATAAACAATGAAAAAATACTAGACATCACTAATGCTCGGGGAAATGCAAGTTAAAACGACAATGACATATCACCTTACCCAGTTAGAATCACTTTTAGTAAAAAGTCTAAAAACAATAGATGCTGGCATGGACACAGAGAGAAAGAAACACTTATAAGTTGTTGGCAGGATTGCAAATTATTACAACCTCTATGGAAAAGAGTATGGATATCCTCAAAAACTAAAAGTAGACCTACCATTCGAGCCAGCAATTCTACTACCACTATTAGGCATTTACCAAAGGAAAAGAAGACTTTTCATCAAAAAGACACTGGCACTGGAATGTTTATTACAGCACAATACACATATGCAAAGATGTGGAATCAACCATATTGCCCATTAATTTATGAGGGGATTAATAAAATGTGTTATGTGTACACCATTGAGTATTACTCAGCTGTAAAAAATGATGAATTAGTACGTTTTGCAACAATCTGGATGGAACTAGAGATGAGTTTCCTAAGTGAAGTATTGTGGGAATGGAAAAGCAAACACTACATGTGCTCGCTTCTAAATTGGAAATAACCAATGAGCACACGTGCACAGAAGACAGTAAAACTCAGTGAAACTCAGTGAAAATTAAGCACAGTGGACAGGGAAAGGGAGGGGCAGAAACCTACCCTACCCTACCTAATCGGTATAATGAACACTATTTGGGTGACGGGGACACCCATAGCCATGACTGAAGTATTATGAAAGTGATTCATGTTACCTAAAACATTGGTAACTCCTTAATATTTTGAAATTTAAAAAAATCACTAAACTAGAACACATTGGGAAAACAGGAATGCTTTTTTCGAGCTTGGGTGTTGATTCTTGGGTTTCTATTTTTTTTTTTCTATAACTACAAATTTATTTTTTCTTTAATCTCTCTGTATGGTGTGTTACATTGATTGGTATGTGAATGTTAAAATACCTGAATTGTATTTGATGAGCTTTTTATTTTATATTTTAGCAGCTATGTTCTTGAGGTATGTTTGCCTGTAGTTTAATTTTAACTTAATACATTCACCTAACCTTGAATCTGTCCTCGTGGTTGGAAAGTTTCCAACTGCATTAATTATGTGGAAGACTTTATGTAGAACTGATATTACTTTCTCCTTAAATTTTTGGTAAGAATCACATATGAAGCCATCTGCACCTGCAGTGTTCTTTGCTTGAATATTTGTAACTGAAAATTTAGGGGCTTTAATATATTAGTTCTTCTCAGTTTGTCTATTTCTTCTTGAGTTCAAAAGCAGTTTGTGTCTTTAATGAATTTCTCTATTTCTTCCAAATTTTTTTAATTTATTGGCAAAGGACTGCTCACATTACTTCACTATTATCCTTTTAATATGAGTAGAGTCGGTAGTGATATTGTCTCTAATTCTTAATATTGAAAATGCATATATTTTACCCTATTCATGATCAATCTTGCAGGATGTACATAAACTTTATTGATATTCTCAAAACAATTGTCTTTTCTATCATTGATTTTTTTTCTATTTTCAGTGTTCTGTTCAAGTATGTCTCCTGTGAAATTTTTTATTACCTTTCTTCTGTATCTTATATATTTAATTTGCTCATTTTATCATCTTTTACTCCATATTTATCTCTTATTTCCTTTTAATTGTTACATCTTCAACTTCACTGATATTCAATGTTTAATCCATTTTTAATCTTATTCAGATAATATTTCAACTAAGACATTTTAGTTTTTATTTCTAGAAGTATGAACTAGATCTTTTTATATCTTCCAGGCCTCTACTCAAACATTTCAGTATATGAAATACCATTATCATTTTCAAGTTTTATTTTTTGCTATTTCTAAAATTAGTGCTAACTCTGTATTGGTAGATTTTTCTCCTTATTAAGTGTCATATTTACTGCTTTGTTACATGCATGCTAACCTTTTGACTGGAAGCTCTTAATAGATATTGTGAAATTTGCTTTTGTGGCTGCTAAATAATTTAACTTCCCGATACACATTTTTGATATTTGTTTTACAAGAAACTTATGTTAAATGGAAACAGATTGATCAGTTCTGGCCTTGAATTCTGGTCAAGATTTCTTAGATTGGACTGAGTAATGTTTAATCCAGTACTAATTTTCCCCAGGCAATAGTCTTCTGATTATTCTACCAAACGCTCTTGGAGTTGTAAGGTTTTTCATTCTGACATACAGGAATAACCTTCATTCATGATTCTGTGTAAGTATTACAGTTATTTATGCAACTCTAGGGTGACAGTTTCCCCACCCTCAAGCAGTTGTTTCACATCACATGTAAATACCAGCCAGTACTATGCTGAATATTTAGGTATGGACTCTCTGCATGTCCCCAAATATTTCAGGATATGTAGCTGTCTCCTTTGAGGTATTCTTTTCTTCAAAATATACATACTTTGGTATCCCCAACACTCAGTTTCTTTTCATGTTCAGAGAATTCACCATGCTCCTTTTGAGTTGCCTTTTCCTGCTGTAGCACTGTAAATTCTTTATTGTTATGTTGCAAATGGTATCTCAGAATTAGAACTGACCTCTTCCCAGTACAGAGGCATTCAATTTTAGGAGTCATTCAGAGCCAGCATAAGTATTCTATGGTTTTTTTGTGTTATTTTTTTGACTTTTCTTTTTTCAATTCTAATGCTAAGAAGAGCCCAAAACAGATTTACTCTCCTAAAACTTTTTGGGGAGAATTGAAGTCACTGAAATTCAGGGAAGGAATACCATGAAGCCTTGTAATTCTTCATATAGGTTCCTCATAAAAATAATAATAATAATAATGGGTGATTCGTTAAAATTTTTGGCCTGTGAAAAAGATGATGTCATCCCTTGTTCTTACTTCAGGAGGAGGATACCATGTCCCTTGCCCAAGTGCTAATACAGTTTGTGTTCTCTATTTGCCTCTGAAAATGGATTTCTTTATCTGTAGGGAATACCATATTAGCATAGGTAAGTGCATACTAGACTTACATAAGAAAGTTGGAAAATTAACCTTGTGAGTATGTATTTCCATAGGAGTCTATGAGAATTAGAGAGATATATTTATATAAGACCCAAGGGGAATATGGGGAATTGAACATGTAATTGTATATAAGGGGTTAGCTCTAATTAAGTGTCAGCTCTAAGTAGGCATTCTGAAAAAGAGATTAATATTTTATATGGGATTTGACACAGGACCTGAGAAGTGTTAAAAAGTAGTATTGATTCCTCTTCTAGGGGATATTTTCCCTTTTTGTTCTTCCCTCATTAGCAGTAAAATTCTTCAACTCTTCAAATAAGGTAGGTATGTATCCTTGCTCTGGTCAACAAAGTGGTCATATTATAAAAACAGATGATACTTAAACAGCAAGATGCTAAGACTCATAGCATTACTTCAGGATTTATTCTTTACTTTTCCCAGTTCTAGTCCTTCATTCCTCTTGCAAATATATACCTGGCAACAGAGCAAGTGGATTAGCATTTGCATTAAAATTTATATGATAGTGATATGTAACAAACTCAGGGAGAATTAAACTCTAATTGATTCATTAGTTTCCAATGGGTTGTATTTATTAAGAAGTCAATCTATTATTGAGATTGAACCAAAAGGATGCATATCAATTTCTGTTTAAGGATATGAGCAATTGTTTCATGGAGATGAGGTGAGAGTTCATATAATTTGAGAGTCCATATAATTTTCATGGGGTGAGAGTTGAATATTAAACACAGTGGGAGGATAAAAACCCTTAATAAGCAGGTAGTGAGCATAGAAAAGTACAAAAGACTGTGTTGAAGCATTTAAAAATATTTTATAGAATTTCAAAATATAGTTTCTAATGACTGGTAAGAAGTTTGTAAAGTGGGTTGAAGTGAATGACAACAAAAATATAGCTCATTTTCACACTGAACACCGTGATGTCTTTGAAAAGAACTTTGCACAAACTGTTGAAAGAGCAAATCCTGCGAACATTTACCACCTGGGAAAATGACAATCATTAAATGTGAGTGAAAAGTAAACACCTCTGTGCCGGTATGGAGAGTTGAAAATGAAAACTAATTATGAAGATATAAACCACCAGTTATATGGTAGCTTACTTAGTCACAAAGATTTGTGATGATTTTTAAAAACACAGCAACATCCATTAGAAAATATGGTAAACATTTGACTAAATCAATTTTTCAAATGATAATTTTATATGTCAATGAGTATGTGTACGTGTGTGGTGTTTGTGATGGGATGATAATGGAGTTGTTGAGATAAGGAGGTGAGGGTGAATGGGAGGAAAAGTAAGAACTGAGAACAAATAATTGGATCAGTCTTGAGAGTGAATATACGGTTCCTGTTTATGTAGATTCAAAGAAGATCTGAGAGCTAAATTGATAACATAGATGCTTCTCAGTGGTTACAGATTTATTACAGTTCTAGATTACCAAGTAAAGAAACTAAGAAAATGGTTAGATTATCAGGCCAGGCGCGGTGGCTCACGCCTGTAATACTAGCACTCTAGGAGGCCGAGGCAGGCGGATCGCTCAAGGTCAGGAGTTGGAAACCAGCCTGAACAAGAGCAAGAGCCCTGTCTTTAATAAAAATAGAAATTAATTGGCCAACTAAAATATATATGTATATATATATATATATATATATATATATATAAATTAGCCGAGCATGGTGGCTCATGCCTGTAGTCTCAGCTACTTGGGAGGCTGAGGCAGAAGGATCGCCTGAGCCCAGGAGTTTGAGGTTGCTGTGAGCTAGGCTGACGCCACGGCACTCTAGCCCGGGCAACACAGTGAGACTCTGTCTCAAAAAAAAAAAAAGAAAGAAAGAAAAAGAAAATGGTCAGATTATCAGAGAAGTGAGATTTTCAAATAATTAATTCTTTGAAAAAGATAACCTTGGAGGAAACTATCCAATTTTACAAAACCAAGGGCTATCTGGAAAGTATCCAGCCATGTAATATGTTTTTGTTATAGTAAAAATGGCTGGATACTTTCCAGACTGCCCTTGTATGAGCAATGTGTGTCATTCCAAAGGAATATACATTGTGTTTATCCTTCGAACAAATGAGGGGATGATGTGTGTTGAGAGCACCATATAACTACCTCTGGCCCTGAGCCTCTTCGAGTAAAATTAAATTGACTTAGAGAAATGACTAAAACTAGTTAACAAATGTGAAAAGAATAAAACTAGCATTTTGCATTTATATCAGAAGCAATAGCACTATTAATTTGAAGACATATTGTCTGGATTCAAGAAAGAGTCAAATTATATGGACAATTATTCTGTTGTGAAATTTAAATGTAAAGTAAAAGTGTGAAAAGAATATAGTGTTGTTTTGTGCTGCAAGTTTTGCAATTTTATTTTTGTTGACCTAGCCCTGCAAAGTGCCTCCATCTATAAAAGATACTCAATATATCGGTTCTGATATTAACAAAATTTTGTATTAGTGGTGTATCTCTGTGAAAAGGCAAGAACAAAAAAAAACTTCTCAGGGATCACAATGGTGTTGTCTAAATGAGTTTCAGGCCAATGTAAAAATTGGAATATACACCAACACTTCTATAGTAGAATGAATGAAATTGAAGAACAGGAGACTGAGCTGTGTTCTAATTTCCAAGGGTGGATGGTATAAGAAAAAATAATTGAAAGAGATAAAAAAATTAAAAATAAGTGCATTAGAACTATGAACGACTGCAACACTTTTATTAAAGAGAAAACTTTAAATGATTTAAATTTACTTCATTGTTTTAACCCATTTGTGTATTACCTTGCCAAGGAAAACTTTATTCTTTATTCTCTCTCAACTTTGGTTATTGAGAATTTAAAAACACTTTATCCCACTCTATTGAAGTAAAGAATGATTAGAACTATTATTATGAATCATACAAATAAGAAATATATAAAAGCTCTTTTTTTAAATTTAAAAATATATCCTCAATCGAATTACACTGAACAGATATAATTACCTATTCAATATTGTGTAATGTATTTAAGTATTTTTATTCATTGTGTTAATAATTTCTCTTATATTTTATTAAATAATATTAAGAACAGTTTTTTTCCTGCATACATTTTAAATTAAATATTTGTATTGGTCATATTTTGATAGCAGAAAATTATTCTAGAGAAATAAATGGCGTAACAACTTTTACCTGTTGGCCATTATTTTAAAAATCAAATTTTTCCCAGCACAAAATTTGCATTTCTAAATTTTTTAAAAAGGTTTGATTCATGTGTTAATTTTATAGCTTACCTGTAAGAGCTCTAATTTCATCCAAATTTCCATAGAAAATTTCCTTAATACCCACCTTTACAATAGAGACAGGATTTAAAAAACATGCCATATCATATCTCTATGCTTCAAATGTATATTTTTAAAATAAAATTTGTAATATGGCATTGTCTCCTTGAGAGTGAGGATGCTACTCTATAATATCTTATTTACCGCTTGCTTAGTACATAGTTCCTGAAATAGGGAAAAATTTCTCACCTGTTGACTAACTAACTAAATGCTTCCCATAAGTATACAAATCAGAAAATATAAGTAATATATCATTAAGTACCTCTAGCCTATTATCATACACAATCAAGCTGGTGTACTACAGCATAGTTTTTTTTTTCTTTCTTTCTTTCTTCCTTTCTTTCTTTCTTTATTTTGAAAGAAAATTGGATTAGCTGTATTAATTTTGTACAAAACTAATTTCAAAGCAAGGAAAATTATTAGTGATAAAGAGATGCATTACATAGTAATAAAGGATTCCATTCTACAGCATATACTTCTTAATATATATGTACCTGAAAACTGAGCATCAAGGCACCAGGGAAAAGAAATTGATAGAACTACAAGGGAAAATGGATAAACTCACTAATATAGAAGGACACCTCAACACCATGTATCAGAAATGGACAGCTCCAGCATGTGGAAAATCAGTAAGGGCATAGTTTAACTGAACAGCACTGTCAATCAACTGCATATAAATAACATCTACAAACTATTTCATTCAACAACAGCTGAATAAACTTTCTTCTCAAACTCACATGAAATATTCACCAAGATGGATCACCTTCTGGACCATGAAGCAATATTAACACATTGAAAAGAATA
>CAUYRT010027157.1:0-35136 GCA_963574885.1 Lepilemur ruficaudatus | reverse complement strand
TCAAACTCCTGGGCTCAAGCGATCCTTCTGCCTCAGCGTCCCAAGTAGCTGGGACTACAGGCATGCACCGCAATGCCCAGCTAATTTTTTCTATATATATTTTTAGTTGTCCAGATAACTTCTTTCTATTTTTAGTGGAGACGGAGTCTTGCTCTTGCTCAGGCTGGTCTCAAACTCCTGAGCTCAAGTGATCCTCCTGCCTCGGCCTTCCAGAGTGCCAGGACTACAGGCATGAACCACCCCACCTGGCCTCAAGCTCATTTTGAAGGAAAGAAAGAAAGGATTTCAAGACCTAAACAGGGTTGGATCCCTCCTATTTTAGTTGAAGTTGAAAAGAAGTTATCTTTGCTGGAGTCCAGAAACACAGTCTTATCTGTTGAGAACTCATGCAACTTAAGGTTCCTTCATTACAGAGAGCCTAGCAGGCCTGCCACGTGGCGTGACCCATGAATGTGGGTGGGACTGCTTGGTATTTTCAGACTGCTGGAAACAGTGGCCTTGTTGATTTCAGAGAATCCCAGATTAAGCTGATTTCACTATTTTTAATCTCTCCGGAAATAAGCAAAGAAGAGACGTCTAATTGCAAACAGACTGAACTTTACATAGAAAATATCCCCCGAGGCACTTAGAAAGTGTCTCAAACCCTAACTACCTCCTCGCTTCTTCTACTCCCCTCTCCAGAGCATGTAGGCTGCACCTAGGAAGGCCTAAGGCTGCAGGATGGCCTTGGACTAGCCAAACCAGCCCAGCCAGCCCCTTGGGCCTGAGGGCAGGGGCTTTGGATGAGAACCAGGAAGACGTTTTGCCCACAGTTTGAACCATGGCTTTGGGAAGGCTCTTTGTTCTCTCGCCCCCATTATTTTGGGTTTTCTGGTCTTTCTCTGTTCTGTGCTTGTCAAATTCCAGGCATGGAAGGATTTCAAATACACTATGAAGCCTGCTGCTCACACACACACACAAACACACACACACACACTCCCAACCCCACTGCATTCCCACCACAATCCCGTTTGCCACAGAGCCCTGGGATTTGTAGCCAAGTGGGGCCCAGTAAGAGCTTTGTAACAGTTCACATGGCTCTGGCTGCCCTAGCAGCTCCAGAGTTGAAGTTCCAGCCAGAACCCTGGGCCTTGCTGGCAGCTGTGCTCCTGGGTCACCATGGGAGGCGGGACAAGGCCCTGTGGCCTGCTGTGCCTCAGTTTCCCTGCCTGTCAGTTTGGACAACCATGACCGCAGCTAATTCTGAATTGTCTGCCTGCTGGTGGGACCAGGCACTGGGGGGGAGCCCAGATTTATGGCACGGAAGTCCCAGAATGAGTCAAAGGAGAGAGAGACCAAAATAGATCAGGAGCCAAGTGCCCAGAAAGGCAGCCAGAAGGGATTAGACACGCTGCTGAGAAAACCATCCCGATGACTTTACTGAGGACTCTTGCTCATAAACAGCCACTATGTTATTGTAACTTCCATAGCCCAGGCCGACCCTTCCTTGCGACAGGAAGTTTGGGATCGGAGCCGTCTATGGGCCCTGCTGTTGCTGAGGTCACCCTGGGAGCTGGGACTCTTCCAAAGGAAATCAGCATGGGGTTTTGGGGCTTGGCGGAATGGCTGGACAGATGGACAGTCTTTGAGTGAGAAAGTCATGGTTATGAGGCAGGAAGGAGTGGCAAGTGCCCTCCTCCCTGCCACAGCTCTGCCGGTGGGAGTAAGTTTTTCTTTGTGGGCATTTCTGATGAACAGCCTTCTTCCCTTGCTTCTTGGTCTCATGAATCCATGTAGAGGGCTCTAGGCCAGGAGCACAGACATAGAGAGAACCCAAGAACTGTTCATTGTTCCTGTCCCCAAGAGCCCCCAGTCTCCAGCAATCCCCAGGAATGGTTTTTCCTCTCATATCCTTTGTCTCATTACAGGGTCCATCTTTTCCCTCCTGGCCATTTGCTCCTTTTAATCCTCTTTTCATGTGGACAGCAGCTCTGGCAGTTCTATTCTACTCTTGTCTTCCATTAGAGCACTTTAGGCAACAATGGAAAAACTGGATTCAGGTTTGCAAGCAACATGGTCTAAGGCCAGAACTTGTCCATTTGTAGATAGGAGCTCACAAGTATCTCATTTCAGTGCGGAAGACCCTTTCTTCCCTACCA
The DNA here is from genome assembly GCA_963574885.1 of Lepilemur ruficaudatus. NCBI lineage: Eukaryota > Metazoa > Chordata > Mammalia > Primates > Lepilemuridae > Lepilemur > Lepilemur ruficaudatus. Next base: position 32,998 of record CAUYRT010027157.1, on the reverse strand, counting down.
CTGCCTGCTCTCGACCACTCATCCATCTCCTGCTCATCTCTGCTGGAAACACTACCAGCCAAGACGAGCCAAGCCAAGCAGGTGTCTGTGGGCTCACAGACCCTCCACGGATGAGGGTCTCTTCTGTGGCTACCAGATTGCACTCTGATGCCAGCCAGCTCCTGGCATCTGCTACTGGCCCTCCCAAGATGGTAGCCTGTGGAGACACAGCCCAAACACTCGATTCAGCCTCTTCCCAGTCCAACTCTGTTGGCAAAGTGAAACTCCCTGCCAAGGGAAAGCCAGCCTGGACTGTCCATGGGGCACCCATGATAACTGGGAAAACGACCCGTCCTGGGCTGATCCGTGTGCTTTGAGACTTACATTCAGTGGGCCAGCATGAGGAAGGAGACAGGAAGAAGAAGTCCAAGGCAAGTGTCAGAGTTTTTGGAAAAGCCATTGCTGGCAACACATCTTTATCTGGAAAATAGCGCACAGGAACTTACAGTGAAAAGAGAAACTTTTTAAAGCCCTCCATTATGTAGCCCTATCCTACCACCTCTCCAGTCTGCTCTACTGTGTCTTCCCCAACGTGAATTCACATTGGCCAGACCCACGAACCCACCCCAAACCCAACTCCATGCCTGCTCTTTGTCCTTGCTCATTCTATTCCCTTTGCTTACAATACCTGTCAGGATCTTTCCCATCTTCTAAGAGGTCCAGCTCCACCCTGGCCTCCCCATCTCTTCCCCAACAACCCACTGGGAAGCCTGGAGCCTACGTTGCCTCTCCTCCACTCACTGCACTTTTTGTCTACTCTACATGTTTATTTCTTTATTGAAGTCCATTGTACATGTAGTATTTCAGATGTGTTGGCCTTTTCTCCCTAATGAATCTGTGTATCCCCCAACCTTGTCCCAGAATTCTTTATATGCCCCAAGGATGCCTCCGCAGTGTTCTGAACACTGTAGGGCCTTAGACAATACTTATGGATTTGATTGGCGATCCAAAAAGGAATTTAAGTGATCAAAAAGATGCATAACCAGGAAGAACTGTAGAAATGTTCCTCAAAACTGTGAGTGTGAGCCCAGGTGGTCCCTTGTTGTGGGCAGGGGTATAATGGTTTTTTTCTTTCTAGGCAGTCCCCTGATAGTCCTAGAGTCCCACAGAGGCCCAGGGAAGGTGGTGATTGGGTGAACAGTATCCTGCAATCAAACAAGACCATAAATGCAAAGCCAGAGAAGCTAAACAGTGTCAGCTTTACAACTCCAGGTGATGAGAATGGTATTTATAGACTCAGTGACATGTTTGAAGAGGGGAGTCCCAGAGGCTAATATTTTAAGCTGGACATCCTGAGACCCAGACGTTCTGTTTTTATTCTCCTCCCCATCCTTCCCTCCTGTAGCCCCTGGAACTTTCCATGCAATTTGGACAAAAGCATGAAACCTCTATTGTTTCTCAATCCTTACTAGTGCTAGGGAAGGATTTAAAAACTGCTTTGTGGAAGGGTGATTTGTGATGAGTGGAAAACATTCTGAGGCCTCAAAATGACATTTGCCATTACACCAAAACTTCCATCAGAGAATTTCAAAATTCTAGGCAGAGACAGAGGCCTTTCTGCCCTCAGAGAACTCCGAGGGCAATGGAGCTGGGAGTGAGAACAGTGAGTCCTTATTTACAAATGGACCCATCTTGGCCCAGGCGTTCTGGAGAGTCTAGGTCCACCTATTCGAGAACTTTCTTTCTCTTAAGACTGTTTTTACACTGGATAACAGTTTCTGAGGCAAATCTATAAACAAAGGGTGGGAACCGAAAACTTTGCTATTTATGTGGCCCAGAATAAAATGGGGAAATCAGTGTTTTCCTTCAGAGCAATCTAGAAAGTACTAGCCAAAGAACAAATTACAAACAGCTACACAAGCGTCAGGGAAGTCCCATAGATCATACGGGATGGAAAATAACCATGAGATCATCGTGTTCATCTCCCCCGGCGCCTGGACAGTCCGGATGCAGCTTCACAATCCCCCTTCCAAGGGTGTTTCAGGCCTTACCTTTCTCTTGCTTTGCACTGAGAGCAGAGCTCCTGATTAATCCCCCCGCATTCCCCCAGGGGACAGGCAGCACCTACAAAACACAGCTCCTGGTGCATGAGAATTAAGTCCAGAACATTCTCTACTAGGACGTTTCTTCACTGTTTGTAAACAACTCTAGATGTTCATCCACAGTTTACCCCGCCATCCTGAGCGGCTCTGCGCACCAGCCAGACCCGGCCAAGCCGAAGCACACACCCAACCCTGCAGTCACTTCAGGACCAAGCCCAACATGTCGAAGCTATCGACACAGGAAAAAAGCTGTACCTGTTTTCATACTAAGAAAAGCAGATAGCTAATCTGTACTAGGAAAACAGAAATAATGATCTGAATAAAACTTAACAATTTTTGTTTGAGCCAAAGGAAGCATGTATAGTGAAACACACACACATATACACACATGTACCCGTACACACATGCATACACATGCACACACACACTTTTTTCCTCCTAATAAAAAAATAATAAATGCTCAATGCAAAAAACTTGGAAGATACAGAAAAGCACAACTAGAAAACTATTAATAGTATTTTGTTGTATTTCCTTTCAGTATCTCTATGAATAGATACATATATTCTAATGTATAATATATATGTTATGCTATATATTATATAATATATAAATGAAGAGGTAGACATAATTCTTTTTTATGTATGCTTATATGTGAATATATTTATATATTTTATTTAAAATTTCACATAAAATCTAAGAAATCATCAATTTTGTCTTTCTATTTCTATTCCAAGGTAACATATATTAATTGTAGAAAATCAGAAAATGTGTATGAGCCAAAAGAAAAAGGTAAAGATTATATATATTCCCACCATTCAGAAAACAGGAATTTTACCTGCTGTGTGCCCTTCTCATTTATTCTAAATATATACGTATAAGTGTAAAATGATATGTCTCCTTATACAGAAGTAGCATCAGGATATAGTTCCATTCTGTAAATACACCTGGGGTAATGAACATCTCAAACCATTATATTTCCCTTTCCTTTGCAAGTCATCTCATGCTATGACTTCCCAGCCATGGGCCTATATGCTCACTTCTTCCTGGGAAAGCGGGCACCACTGGGGACGATGGGTCACTGCTCAGCCTTGAGGATCCACGCTGACTCTCTTGAGTCATTAGAGGCTTTGTGGAAAGAGGATTCTTAAATTTCAAAATCTTCCTTTTACATAACAAGAGCAAACTCAAGTAGTTTGGCATGGAACTTTACTATGAACCACAGTGCATGATGTAGTTAGCCTAAGGAAATTTCCCTGGGGATGGGAAGGGAAAGTAGAAAACTCTTCCAAACCTGGAGGAGAAGCAGAGGAAAGAGAGGTAGAGAGGTAGCAGTTAGTCGAGCAAGGCCTTTCCTGCCTCCTTTCCTTGGGATCATATCCCAGGGATTGGGTGTTGGTAACAACCAGAGGGAGGTGGGCGCTGGGGGAATCCAAAACAATCTAGGTTGGGGCCCTGGTTTCTGAGATACAGTTTGAGGAGATTTCAAGTGTCTTGGACTTATGCAGCACAGAGGCAACATGGTGCCATGTGATGGGTTAGCAATGACAAAGGGAAGTGGTTCAATGTCTAGGCAAATGCACATGAGGCAGCACTCCTATTCTTAGAGCTTGCTTGGGTTTCTGATTCCTTTATGGTATGGTAGCATGGTAGCAGAAGTGCTGAGAAAAGGCCTGGGCTTGGGACAAAGGGACCGCAGTTTTTCTCAACCTTCCATTCTAAGTCCAGGGAAGAGGAATATGGCGGATACACTAACATTCTAATGCTGTTCAATTCAATTCCATTCAATTGTGTTCCCACCTGATGGGGGATGCAAAGAGGAAGCCTCAGTGAATTCAAAATCTAAAGAGTGCAATTCATTCTGCACCACTGTGGTACACAGGTTATAAAAGTGGGATTAAGGTAGACACTGGGGGAGCCTGGATATGGGGACAATTCCACAAACACTGTGCTGCTGCCCTGAGCTATCAAATCTCTGAGAGGGTTAGCCGAGGCACTGTGCTCTCATCCTCCTTTCAATGGCCTTTCCCTCCTGCCCTGCCCTTGAGCCCAGCTGTATGCTCTTCTCAACCCTCCATCCCAATCTGCTTCACCCAACCTTTCTTCCACCCTTTGCAGACCTAGGCCAGAGAGGGGCAGGCCTTAAAGCCATGGGGAGAAAGTCAGAAAAATGGGGCCAGAATGATAATCAGGGTAGAAAATGGATAATAACACCTGTTGTTATTATTACTATTATTTGTCACTTATACTTATTCTTACTATGTGCCAAGCACTGGTTTAAGCACTTCACCCATACAGTATGAGCTCATATATTTGTGTTAAGTCACACATTAATTCAAAACTCAAATGTATGAGTTCATACTATATATGTAGCAACCTATGAGGTAAGTGCCACTATGATCCCCATTTTAGAGCTGAGAAACCTAGGCTCAGGGAGGTTAAAGTGACTTGCCCAGGGTCATACAGCTAGTAAGTAGAAGCCAGAACCCCACCACAGCAGGCTGGCTCTAGACCCTCACAGTAAGCAACAGCTAGAGGCACCAAATGCTCTGAGCTAGACCAAGGCAACTGGCTGCATGTAGGCATTTGGTCTGGAAATGCAGGCTGACCCATAGAGGTTTCAGGGAATCAAAAACCATCCATAACAGCTTCTGGAAGACTTTCTTATAGGTAGGGGGTTTAGCGTGTCTATGGTTTCTGCTTTGCAGCTCTGGAAACTGAGGCCTGGGGAGATTAGGACTATGTGACAAGCCCGCAGTTGCAGAGGTAGCTGCAGAACAGTGGAATAGTGTGTTGCACACTATTTGGGGCAGAGCCAGCATTCAGGAAGGCGTACATGTCTATACCCGCACAGGTGCTTCTGGAGGAGGCAGGCATGGCGCGCCCCCTGCTAAGGAATGCAGCGAGGGAAAACCCCCTTTGTCTCGCTCTGGTGGCTTTCAAGCAAAGAGCCCGGAGTGCTTTGCAGGCGTCCATTCATGCGGTTAGTGCCTGAGCTACCCTGGCTAAATGACAAGCCTCTCCACCCAGCATCCAGGGACTGTGTCTCCACACGCAGGCTGGGCCAGTGGGAGGTCAGGATTAACCAGAGAAGCTATGCTCTTGTCGCGGGGCCACACTAGGTCGGGGTGGGGGGTGCCTTTGGAAGTGAGTGGTCCTTGAAAGCACCAAGCATGGAGCTCCCAGAGCCAAAGGCCCCAGAGGTTAGTAACAGAGGCCACGTGCTTTCCACTCAGTGGGACCTGACAGTGGCCCAGTGGAGGAGCCAGACATGCTCCTCTCTTTGCTGCAGATGAGGGAACTGAGGCTCAAAGTCAAAGCTAGAAAATGATTTCTGGAACCTCAAACCAAATCTCCTGGCCCCTATTCCAGGTCTATCTTCACATATACCATACTGCCTTGAGCACCAATGACATTTAAAATCCCAAGCAGGCTGGGCCGAGGTGGGAGGATCACTTGAGCTCAGAAGTTCGAGACCAGCCTGAGCAAGAGCGAGACCCCATCTCTAGCAAAAATAGAAAAAGAAACGTATGGTGGTGTGCACCTATAGTTTTAGCTAATTGGGAGGCGGAGGCAGGAGGATTGCTTGAGTCTAGGAGTTGGAGGTTGCAATGAGCTATGATGACACCACTGCACTTTAGCCCAATGACAGAGCAAGATCCTGTATCAAAATAAATAAATCAATAATAAAATACCAAGCAGAACAGGCACCTCTTGGGCCTAAATCAGGCTTGCCCTGGGGAGCTTGCCCTCGGCATCAAGGGCAGACGTGCCTAAAGACTGGCGCACTTGGGCCCCAGCTAGTAGCAGATAGACTCCTGGGGCACCCTCCAATTGCACTGCTTGCCCTGCCCAGGCCTCTCCACATGAACTCAACACTCTCATACACGCTCCTTCCTGTCCTTGGTGTCTCTTCTCTTGCCCCTTCACCAAGCCCCGCTCCTTTCAATGCCCCCAAAAAACCTACCTCCCCATAATGAAACCACGGCTGTCTTTATGGAAGGCAAACCATGCCACCTTCTCCGTTTGTCCTATGCTCCTGCTTGTTTCTAAGCCTCTAAGTCCTCAACTCAGTGTGTCTTGTGAACCCTTGTGCCCTTTATTCCTGGGCATGGCTTCGGCCTTGGTGTCCTCCCCCTCATATGCTTTCCTACATGCCGAGGCACACGTGTGGTTATTTTGCCCAGGGGAAGACACCACCCATACACGGAGGCACTGGAGTCGTCCCAGCAGCTCTGGGTCCAGCAAAACCAGCTGTGACGGAGGCAGCTGCAATGCTTCGGCCCAGCCTTCCTGGGTCAGTGTTAGCACTGTAGACTCTTCTGTGAGGTCCCACGTCTGTGAATACAGAAGCAGAGCTCTTGGGCGGGTCTGGCTTTCCCCAGCTGCTCCAACTGTGTTCTTCCCCTGCCCAAGTCCCCCACCTCCACCTTCACAGTGCGCTGAGCACTCAGCATGCTTTATCTCTTTGAGCTGCACAACAACCTTATGAGGTAGATGTTTTTATCCACGTTTACAGATAAGAAAAATGAGACTCAGAGAGATCAAATAACTTGCCCAAGGTTACATAGCTAATAAGTGGCGGGGCCTAGATTTGAACCACCGCGTTCTTAACCACTGAGTTCCATCGCCTTGCTCGGTCCACCTCGGCCAGTCAACAGGCCGTCCGCAGGGATGCCTGTTTCTGCGGTGAGCTCTGCCTCAGGCCTTGGCCAACGCCTCATCACCACGGCTTACGCTTGTGAGACCTGAGCCAGATCTGAGTCTGTAGAACTTGATCGAAGAATGGATTGATATTTGAAAGAGAAAACAAAGGGGGTGGGCAATGACCTGTTTTACTCTCTTCCTGAGCCACTATTTGTTGAGAACCTTCTGTGTTCTAGGTCCCAAATGAAATAAAAATCCCTGCCCTGGTGGAGCTTACAGTCTGATATATTACACAGCATGCCACATGGCGACAGGTGCTAAGAACAATGACAAGTCAGGAAGGAGCAGGGAAGAGTCCTGGCGGGTGGGGGCGGTTGCCTCCCTGCGCAGGGAGATGAGGGATGGCCTGGGGCCTCCGCTTTCTATAGGGATGGCTCCTGCTGCCAGGCAGAGAGTGGTGGTGAGGCTGTGAGGGTTTTAGAGGACACAGGGGTCTCTGGGCCTCCTCAGTTCTATTGGTGGTGACGTGGAGGCCTAGATCTAGGAAGGGGCAGCCCGTCCGGAACTCCAGCTGCTGTTGCATGGAACGGCCTTGTTGAACATGACAGGGGGTCCAGAGTCTCTCCCTTCCCCACTAGTGAAGGAGCTCTCTGCAACGTTTTAGTTCTGAGCTAGCCCCCTCCTGATCCACCTCCTCCTTCCTCCCTGCCCCTGCCCCCACCCCCTCAAATTGGTTTGGCCTAAAGCCATGCAATCTATATAATTAGAAAAGTAAATATGTTAGCCAAGAGAGTCTTATACTGCGTTTCAAAACCAAATGTAAGTAATTTTAAAACATCACTGTGGGAGGGGAAAGGAAACGCATTCCTGTGGATGGCCTCCTCAGAACCAGGTCCTTTAACTCCTAGGATCTCCCTTCAACCAACCCTCACTGCAAACTTGTCACCCAAGCTTTATCATCCTCATTCTGTTAGAAAAAAACAAAGGTTTTAGGTAACAAAGGTTTTAGGTAACAAAGGTTACCTAAAAAGGTAAAGTAACTTTACTGAAGTTACATAAATGTTAAGGTTGAGTTTTTAACCAAGGTGCAATTAACCCCAAAGTCTGTGGTATTTCTACATTTCCATCAAGTCCCAGGTTAGCCATCTACGCAGAAAGAATAACTTTGGGCAAACTACTTAACCTCCCATTGCCTCAGTTTCCCACCTGTAAAATGGGTATGACGGTTGATGGTGATAGCTAACTTACCCTTCTACCCCAGTTCTGTTCTGGTGATCACATGAGCTCATGTATACAAAAGGCCTTTAGAACTTTAAGGTACTGTGAATATATAGTATTAATTCTTACCTTGAATTTAGAAGTCATTATGGCTTTTCTACCACCTAACCTTATTGGTATCCAGTGGTACATTTTATTTTAGCATATCTGGTTTATTTTTCATGTTCCTATTCTGATGGTCTCTGGCTGCTGGCTATAAATTCTCTCATCTGTGTTGCTGTCTTCCCAGAAATTATCTCTTCTTCCACAGCAGTGCCTCAGGCATGCTCCTTATTGCTCAGTTACAGGTATTCCATAATGTCCTTTCTTTGGGGATCGCAAGGAAGTAGTCTCCATACACTTCTTTTCAGTAGAGCGCTGGTGAATGTTTAACAACTGGCTCTCCAATTGTAGATCGGAGGTGAATGTTGGTTGATAATTACATTTACAATAATGAGTAAGACAGAGTGCAACAACAAAGACGTCTCTCAGAACTTCACTTGTTTTTCCATGATATAAGCTACTTCTTTACTAAATCAGATAATAGCTTTTGAAAACTGGGAAAATATTACCTCAATATTTTGTGTTATTCACAATGTCACTACTAGAGTCACAGCACACTTTTACATTTAATCTACCTTATTAACATTTTCTCTATCCATGTTTAAGTCTAGATAATCACCAAAACAATAACTCAAGCCCTGAGTGTAAAGTTTGCCAATTTCTGTGGTGTAAATATTCTCATCATGGCCTATTTCAAACTACCAATGTTACATTACTGACTGTGGAATTGGGAAAAGATTCACAAGAGTATACCACTCTATAGTAGTCCCACGGTATGTATTAATAGAAGACACAGAATTCGAGAGCATAGATAACAGTAAATTATAGTAAAATAATTAGGATGTGATCTGGTGTCTGGTGTTAGTATTTATTATCTTTGTTTTCAATACAATTATTTAATTATAAGTTTATATCATTTAATTTTTAATGATGGCTGTGTTAAACCAGCTCACAAAATTGCTGCAAATTTAACAATCAGCTTTCACAAGCCCACACAAGCCAGCTTCAGCACAGCGGTGTCCCTGTTCCTCTTCCCGTTAGCCCCAATGGGCCTCATGTCATCTGATGGCCACACCCTTTGTTAAATAGCCCCAGCTAGGCCAAGTCCATGTGAATCAAAAGAACATTAGTCAACGCTCAGCTTCTCCAAATAAGCAATGCTGACGGCTTCAGTCCAATGGAGTGACTTAATGACCTGTTTCCTTCAATAAACTGTGATTTCTAAACTCAATGCAGATACCTGAGCATCATAGTAAGCTGAGAGTGAGGCCCGAAGGCGTTCATGATGTAACATACTAGGTTTAAACTTGGCAAGCAGATGACATTGTGAGAAATGGATTTTCTTAGGTCGATTTTGGGAGTCTGGGGTGTTTTTTTAAGAGTTAAGCCAAGGCAAAAAATAACCCTTGTAACACATCACTTCACAGCTGGTCAGCCTGAGAGAAGCTATTCTGGGATATCCAAGCTAAGGCGCCTCTTTAAACTCTAAGCAAACTGGAATCAGGATGTGGGGTTTCTATTTCTGTCTATGTCACTGACTTTCTATGTAATCCCTGGCCAGTTAGTTCCCTGGCCGGTGCCTCAGTTTACCCTCTGGCGAAATCAAGTCAACTGCTTTTACCGAGGGCATTAGACTTTTGAACTGTAGAAACGTGAAAAAAGATAATTGCTAGGGTTTATCGGAGGATTTGGAGAGTCTACTTAAAGTTTTCCTAATGAGTGGGGGTCCTAGGAGGGGCTAAGTTTAAGTGGAATCTTGTAAGAAATGACAAATGAGCAAAGTTTAACAGAGAGAAAGAGGAAGAGGAGTAGAAGGAAGATGAAGGAAAGAGGGCCTCCAAGCAACGTCCAGGGAAAAATATCAGAAAACTGACTTGAAAAACTGTGTCCAGTGTTCACTTCTCTACAACGAGGAGTCTGTGCATGAGACGTGTTAGTGACAGAAGAAAGGCAGGCAAGATGTGGCTAACAGGTGCTTTTTGTCCGGGTTTGATGAGACGGTTTCCTGAGTAGGGAAGGACTGTGATCAAAGATATGGTTCTGAGTCCTGCATGGAAGATGACCAGGGAGTGGACAAATGTGAAGGCAATGCCAGCCTCCCAAATGCCTGCGTAGCCTCATGTCCTTGGCCACCGTGTGAATAACTTCTCCCCTGGTCATCAGCAGACATCATCATTCTCACGTAACAAGCTTCTCTCCTCTGCTGAAGGTGTGAGCCAGCCCTTTCGATGAAGAAGGATTAGAAGGGATCGCTGCATACTTTGCATAATTCCCGCCATATGCCTTGGACTTATGTCACATTTTTTGCCAGCAGCCTAGAGGGGAGGGGGACGCTATCCCAATTCTAACATCAGGGCAACTGAGACCTACAGATATTAAATGACTTCTCCAGATCACAACTGAGACTCAGACGCATCACTTGGCCACAGATCTTATGCCTTATCTACACCAATCTACCTCTGTTAAACCTAACTAGGTAGGTAACCTTTCCCATCCATAGGCCAGACACCTTTTGAAATAAGAAGCAATTTGCTCTCTAGAAAAACTGAAAGGCCAGTAGAGTTGTCAAACACTCGAAGCTAGAGAGAGTCTCTTCCAAAAGTTCTCTGGAAAGCCCAAGGATTCTGCATTCCAAAGCCAGCCAGATTTTAATTTTCTCTATAAAGAGATAGTCCCTCCTGTTTAAAACATACCCTTCCTCATTAAGCTAGTTGCACGTTTTGTAATAACTTTTGCTTACACCACAAAATTGACATAGATTATGGAAACACAAAGGCCTTGGAAAAAAGGCCCAGAGCCCCTGGAAGTCATTATTCCTTCCTTTAGCAATTGCTGAGTTAAGCACCATAAATATGGTTCCCATCTCGCTCCCTTCCCCCGCCCTGCACCCCCCCTACTCGCACGATCTGCTGGACATATGTTCAGAAGAAAGCGGGGACTTGGGGGTGGGAGAAGAAGATTCACATGTCGTGAATCAAGAGCTTGAGCATTTGAAAAGAAAAAGTGGGGAGAGGGTGGGGAGTTTGCAGCCCTGGAAATGGAATATCCAAAGGATTTATTGCCTTTGAGTATCTCACAAGGCTTTTTTTTTTTTATAAAAATCTGTAACTTATGGCATTTTTTTTTTTGTATAGGGCAGTAAACAAGAGCTCTGAAAGGGGAAGGAAGCCAGGAGAAAGCCAGCTCCATTCGTCACGCAGCTGCACATCCTGTCACAAAGGACCCCAGTTGAGTAATCGCCCAAAATATGCCTGTTATTTTTTTTTCTGTCAGAAGAAAATGGGGCCTGCCAAAATGTACTGTAAAAAAGAAAAAAAAAAAAATCTGATCTCTCAGGCCCAGAGGGGGAAAAGGAAAATAAAGAAGAAACAGGCATAATTTCTCGGCGTTCTTCGAACCTTCTCCTCAGCTTATTTTGAAAAGAAAGAGCCTTCAGATCCTCATTGCAGTGGAGCTCGCCAGGCTTGGAGAAAGCTGGTTCCCTGCGCCGTTCCGGGTCTGAGTCCTCACCATGATGCCGAGAGCTTAGAAAGAGGCAGGGAGAGACGAGAGGCTGAGACAAGGACAGCTCAAGGGAAGAGAACGAATTCACAGAAAGGGGCCCAGGACATTGAACACTGTGTTCCATGGGGAACGCGCCGCAGCCCACCCCAGTTCCATGAGCCTCGCACAAGCCCAGCAGGGGCCACTGGCTTCCAGCCGGTGGCCATGCCTGCTCCGTGAGCCTTCCTGATGGCCTCCCCAAACCAGCCCTGTCTCAGGCCTCCACCATGCCCTGTGCTGTTTGGGCCATAGATTGAACAGTGAGAACTTGCGTGGAAGGACATCTGGCTCTGGGGAAGGCTGACACGAGCTGGGGAAGAACTGGCTGGTCAGAGAATCATACCCCCTCAGGGGGCTTCCTGGATTGACTTTCCAAAACTCCTAGATGAGGACAGACTCCTGGTGGGGAAACTGAGGCACAGCAAAGGTGTTATAAAGCCTTCAGTTTTATAACTGCCTCTGTCCCATGCTCTTAAGCCCATGGCTCTCAGAACCAGGATGGTCAATCCAAGCACAGAGTGCTCTTGGAAAGTCACAGTCTCCCTTCTGCTAACATTCTGACCCCCACAGAGCTGTCCATGGGGAAAGGGTCTTTCTGTATCCAAGTGACCAAAAACAGCAGAAAGCCACAAAGCCTTCTCCTTAAGAAAGAGGACAGAGCCCTACAGAGGAAGAGCAAGGTAGACACACTATCCCTTTTGTTTCCGAGCTCTCTGGATTCCTTCTAGAAGAGAGAGCCTCACTCCTGCCTCCACTCCACGGGGGCAGGCTGGAGGAGGCCCTCTCTGGACACACCTCAGGGAACCTGGGCCCTAACATGTGACTGCTTGGCCATCCTGGGCCAAGAGTTCTCTCTCCCTAACCTGAGGACCAAGTCAGTCCCCTTGACCATCGCTGCAGGAAGGCCCAATTTTGCCAGAGCCAGGGCCCTACCCAACCCTTCAATGGCTTTGAGCCTGCCCATCCTGTCTGAGGCACAGTCCCAAAGCCAGCCCTGAGCTTCAAGACCTATGCCTTACCTGGCCACTGCTTCCCTGGGGACAGCTGTCAGACAGCTGTTAAAAAGAGACGGGGCGTGGGTTCCTGCAGAGAGCTGGCCTGCAAGGTGGAAGGGCATATTCTCCCCCGGCCTCCTTGTTCAATTGCTGTGGAATTTCAGTCAACTCAACTGACCTCTCTATGATTATATTTTCCTCCTTTCAAGATTTATCAACTATTAATCGGAGCCTCTATATGCCTGCAGCATGGCAGTGCTGGGGACTCAGTGGTAAACAGCACAGATACAGTCCCTTTCTCCTTGTGCAGCCTGGACAGCCTTTTCCACTCCTTCTGCTTCCCTTCCTTCCTTGAGTTTCCCAATGCCAGCTCCTTGGGTGGGTGAGCCAGGGGTGGGAAGGCAGGGTTAATAAATACAACAAAAACTAAACCCACACACCCTGAAAAAACCCTGTGCCAATACTAGTACTTCCAAAATGCTTACAGATAGAGGACATTTCCTTAGCAACCTGATCGTAATGAAAATTCCACAGGGACATCTGGAATTTACTCTGTCAGACATTCCAGCTTATCAGGAAATGAGAAGGACCAAGACCATCTCATAATGCACGAACGATGTTAATGTCACTGCCTATCACCTCGCTTATACCAAACCCCAGTTATAGGAGTGACCTGTTGGGACTGTCCTCGTCTCAGCCTTCATGGCATGAAGTACCTCAGGACTGTTGTCTTCCTCAGAGTTCAGCCCTTCTTGCAGCCAGGTCCCAAGTTGAAAGTGGAGCTGTCAGCACAGGCCCACTGACTAATGCTCCAGGGTGACAGGCCTGGCACATGAACACGAGTGACGCTGTCATCCCCCAAATCACAGGTGAGTGAGGTCTCTGGAGGTGTCCACCTCCACATGGACTTCCCTTTGTGGTAGCAGTGACATCTGAGTCACTGAGCATGGGGCCATCATTTAGGTCCGCCCCCTCCCCTTCTCATGGCCCAGAAGGAAACTGAAGGTGGGTCATCATAGCAGAAAAGCCTCCATTTCCTCTGAGCTCCAGACAACAGGTCTCGGCCCTGTCAGGCCTTGCAAGCCTGCGGTTGAGAGGCACCCAGGTGACAAGGTCTGTCTCAGCCCATTGTTCTCTTGTTAGCCCTTTGATATTTCAAAGCTGACGGTGTCAGCATCTTCCAGGCTGCAAGAAACATGCCTGCCAGGCACACCTTTCAAACAGCTGATTAATATGTCATTCGTCTCTGGTCACAGAAGAATCTAAGGGTTGTTGAAATCACTCAAGAGCTCTGCTCCTGTGCCTTTGGGAAACTCTACCCTGTCTGCAAGAAGCCTTCAGCTGAAGGATACAGATGTAGGTCAGAGAGGGTAAAGCTCTAGTGTCCAACAAACCACATCCTAAATGAAGTGAGAAATGGCAGCCTCGTTTAAATGCAGGGCCCCAGGGCCTGTGACCCTGGCTCTGCTTAGGAACCGAGAGTAGCAAAGTTCATCCCTCGTGATGAGACCCAAGCCTGAGAGGACATCCCACCACCCTCCAAAGTCCATGCACCGGCCTATTACTTGGCACCGCCAGACCCATGCTGGAGACGGTGTAGCGAGAGCCTTGAGTGTGTGGAGAGTTAGTGGCCTGACAAAGCACTTACTGACCAAGGAAAATCAACTTCAGGTGCAGCAGGAAAGGTCTGGGACCAAGAATGTCTGGGGTTTTGAGACACTGGAAAAGATTGCCTAATAATATCATGGGCTCCCTTCCCTGGAAATATCTGAAAACAGGATAAGTACTCTCCAATCTTGGATGGGTCAGCCTCAGCTTGAGGTGAGATGGTTACATCAACCCATGGAGAGGGCTCACCAGCAGCTTTGAGTCTATTAGGTGGTACATTTTCACACAAAGAAAGACGATGTTTTTTATTGTGGTAAAAATACATAACAAAATGTATCATTTTAACCATGTTTAAGTGTACAATTCAGTAGCATTAAGTACATTCACATCATTCTGTGACCATCACCACCATCATCTCCAGAACTTTTTCATCTTCCCAAACTGTACCGACTGAACACAGACTCCCCGATTTCCCTCCCTGCAGCCCCTAACAACCACGGTTCTGCTTTCTGTCTATGACTTTGACTACTCTGAGCATCTCATGTAAGTGGGATCACACAGGATTTGTCCTTTTGTGACTGGCTTGTTTCACTTAGCATGATGGCCTCAATTTACATCCATGTCGTAGCCTGTGTCAAAGTTTACATCCTTTTTAAGGCTGACTAATATTCCATTTTATATATATATATATATATCTCACGTTTTGTTCATCCATTCATCCGTGATGGACACTTGGGTTGGGTTGTTTCCATCTTTTGGCTATTGTGGATAATGCTGCCATGAACTTGGCTGTACAAATAACTGTCCCTGTTGTCAGTTCTTTTGGGTCTATACATAGAAGTGGAATTATACAAGAAAAATATTTTTAAAGACAAAAGCGTTGTATGCCAAAAGATGTCAATCCTCACATCATGATCCAATATGGAGAACTGACACATAAAAAAAGTGGACAGTAAGACTAGGTGAGAGGGACTAAGGAAGCATGGAAGAGGGAGCTGATTGGTTCATAGAGCAATCAGAGAAGGCTTCACGGAGGAGAGGAAATTTGAGCTGGATTCTGACAGATAACTAAAAATTTACCTGGTAGAAAAAAATGGAGAAGGGCAGGAAAAGAACCCTTTTTTAAAAAGAGTAGACAAAACATTAAATGCACATAACCTTTGACTCAGCAATTGTACTGGTAGAAATTTTCTGCCGTTGTCTTCACACACACACACCCAAGGCACATGTCCAAAGATTCTCGTGATGGCAACATCTGTAAGACATATAAACTGGAAATAGCCTATGTCCCCCTCACTAGTACACTGTTAAATAAACCAGGGGACAGCCATCCTATGGATTCCTAGGCAACAATTAAAAAGAACGAAAGCGTCTCCATGTGCTGATATGGCAAGAATTCCAGACTTATTTTTAATTAGAAAAGGAAGATGTCAGTATAGGCCCAAATTCTTTCCCTAGAAGAATATGTAAGAAACTATTAATAGTCATCATTTTTTAGAGAAGCATCTGTAATTTGAGGAGAGAGAAACTAAATTTTCATGTTATACCTTCTAATATTTTTTTTAAAGCTCTGTGTGTGTATATTACATTTTTAAAATGTTAACAGGGCTCTCAGGGTGATGGGATTATGGGCCGTTTTTATATTCTTTGTGTTTTTTTATTTAAAATATTTTAAAGAGGAAAGCAGCTATTTTTCTGGAATTGTTTAGTCCCAGTGGTTCCCAAAGGCAGAGGGATGGAGCAGACATTTAAAGGGCTATCCTCTGTCTTTTAGAACTTTGCAAGCATTCCTTTCAGCACAGAACAGTGTCATCTTCTGAAGAGAGACACAGGGAGACAGTGATAAGAGAAGGAGGCCAAAGGCTGGGGGCCAGGGAAGCGTGGAGCTGGGGGGCTCCCAGAATGCCCGTGCAGCCATCCTGGGCCCTGAGCCCTCCAGCTCTTCTGCACTTTCCTGTACTCTGGTGGGGCCCCACATCTCCGGGACAGAAACCCAGCCACACAGGGTTAACCCTTGCGCTTTGCTTCACTGAGCCTGGTTGGGGAGGGGGTGGGGGCTGAGAGAGCCCCAGCTCCAGGCAGCATTAATAAAATGCAGGTGTTTGTATAGTTGCTTTAGAGAGAAGGGGGAAAAAGAGTCCTGACTGCAGCAGCATATAGAAACCGAAAGCCCAGTGTGGTAGAGAAAAACGTGCCTGCAAGTAATGAGAAAGCGTTTTGCAAAGAGCACTTTGGCTTTGGGGTCGAGAAGAATGCGGCCGATTCTGGCACAGGCCTGCCCTGTAGCTCCCCCTGGGTGTGCGTGCATATGTGTGTGTGCACATGTGTGTGTGTAGATATGTGAACACAGGCCCTGTACACACACATACACACACACACGCCCTACCACCACCCATCTTCTCCCAGCGACTCCGCAGACAACATGAGTTTGGCCTTCCCTCCCTTTGACCCGGGGTTGGTTCCGACACTCCCTCCATCACCGTGTCTGTCTTTTCTCTCCTGTCTTCCTTTCTCTGGCCCGGTGCCCTGTACCTTCCTTCCTGCCATCATTTCCTCCCCGCTGGGCCTCTGGTAGACTGTGTATCTGTTTGGCCGGCTCCTAGCTCTCCCCTCGGCTCTGCCTGCCTCCCCACCCTTTCCCAAGCCCCACCTCCCTGTGGTCAGGAGGGGAGCTGAGGTGGGGTCCGCCGGCCCCTGCTGCTCCAGCTCCAGCACCCTGGAGACTCGAGGTGACACGGGAAAGCAGGCATCAGGAGGGCCTCCCTCCTCTTGGCCCCCTAAGGGCAGGAAAGGGGTGAGGGACATCCAATGGCTGTGAGGTGGGCAGCAGCTCTGGAGGTGACTGGGCCCTGTAGGGTCCTTGGTCCTCCCTCCCACATGCCACCAGGGAGGGAGAAGTGACAGACAGCCCCTGCCTTTTATCGGCATGCTCTCGTTTGCCTCTAAAGCAAGTTCTTCCTGTGGTTTATTTCGTCTGACTCCTTGTCTGAGATGTACTGAGGAAAACAACTGTAAGCATGTTGTTCAGACACAGGAAAAGGCTTCAGGATATCAGGGTGGACCCCTGAGGCTCTGCTGGGCTCCAGGTGGGCTGGTGTCTGAAGAAGAGGCTTAGCTGGGGGTGAAGCTCCTCCAGATGGATGTAGATTCCTGGTACCACGATCAGGGAAGGTGTGGAGATGTGTTGGGGGCTCCTACACTGCCCCGAGAGTGTGTGTGGGGCCGGGGGAGAGAGAGAGAGAGAGAGAGAGAGAGAGAGAGAGAGACAGAGAGAGAGACAGAGAGAGAGACAGAGAGAGAGACAGAGAGAAACCACTGAGCCAGAACCTGTGCTGCATGGTAAAGGTGTTCCCTGGAATTCCGCACCCAAGGTCAGAGGGGGCAGGGGCTGGCAGGAGCCCTCTCCTCTGGCCTGTCCCAAATGGGAGGACCAAGGTCTAGAGGATCAAGTTTTTACTTTCTCAACTCCCATCCTCCACCCGCCTGCCTCCCCAACTCCCCCACAAAACCAGATGGAACAAAGGCAGAGGGGCAGCAACCCAACTGTCTCCCCCTCACCCCTGCCCACAGCCCACTGGCCACTGGGGCGCCTGTGGAGGGGGCAGGACTGGGAGTTCTGAGGACTCTCCCTATAGTGTAAAGTGGCTGGGGCTGCTTGTGGGACAACTCCAAGTCTTGGACTTGTCACTTGGAATAACAGTGGGAACCACCCTGGAAAATCCAGGATGCAGGGTACCGCGGCCAGCACCGAATGGCCTGGGGGCGCCCTGTGTCCCTACATGCAGCCTTTCCTCCCCTCTGGGAGTGGAGTGTGGGGGAGCCTCACATCCTCGGTGCCCCACCCCCGTCTGAAAAGCTCGTGGCGCTCTTGGGGCATTATTCTTCCACCGTCCTGTGACTCTTGCGCGTGAGGAACAGATGTTTCTAATGAAGGGCCCAGCCCAGGGCCCTGGAGGTAACAGGCAAGCCATGCAGCCCTGGCTCCCTTGGAGGGGCCACAGCCCCCAGAGCTCTGAAAGCACAAACCGCCCGGTGAATGGAACACACATTCACTTGAATTCTCAGCTCCTTTCAGGAAATTGCCAAGTTAGCCCTTGGCTTTCTCCTTCCCGATGCCCGCCCCGTTTCCATGGCAACCGCCTCCCCATCCTCAGAAGCCTCTCTCCGTCCTGCCCGCCCCTCCTCTCCACCACCCTCCGCGTCTCATCTGTCTGGGTGGGAACCGGGATTAGAGTTCATCGGGCCGGGAATGCTTTCCCAGGGCCGCTTTGCCTTCGTGATCCCTTTGCAGCAGCCCCGGCCCCTGCCCCAGGCTTTTCAAGTCTCCCAGACTTAATGACCAGCCCTGGGTTTCCTCCTCTTCTCTTTCTCTGCCTCCAATAAAGCCAGAGAATTAACCCAGGTTTTAAGTGCCCTGGTTCCAAGCTGCATATCAAAGGGGGCTTCCCCAAGCTGCTTCTGCATTTCAAAGGGGCTGATTTATCACTTTCACTTAAACCCACACATTTTGGGGAAAGAGTTTTACTCAGAGGTCAAACTCTGGAAAAACAAATGGATCCCCCTTCACCCCCTCCTGGGGTGCCGTGGGCTATTAGTGTATAAACTGCTGGCAGGGAGGTGGGAACAGGCTGCCAGCCGCACTCCTCAGCAGCCGAGGCCCCAAATCAGCCACGTCCCCCCAAGGGCGTTGTTGTGAGGAGCGGTGCTGAGGAGACCTTCCAAGCTGCTGCTCCTGGTCTCTGTGCCCGACACTGGCCAAGTGCTAAGGTCTGCTTCCTGTTTCCTCTACCTCTTCTGGAAGCCCTACCTACCCTGTGCCCTGAGCACCTTCTGAGCCTGTGCCAGCACTTCCAAGGGAGGGTGCTCCCTGCCCACCTCTCTGCGCCTCCAGTGCTGCATGGCCAGTGTCTCCTGATGCACGTGCTCAGCCCCTGCCTCTGTTTACCCTGCTCCACCTGGGGGAAGCACGGAGCCAACAGGAGCTCTTGCTACAGAAATCGCTCCTCACTCCACCCTCTTGGATTAGCTTGGAGGGTCCACAGAACCTGCATGTAGGAGCTTCTGTCTCCCTGGAGATAGGTGAGGGACACAGAGAAAGTTCGGGGCAACTACACAGGGCCTGGCAATGTCTGCAGACAAGGGAACGGGCGGGAACAGGGTGGCAGGAGTGAGAGCACCACAGCGCAGCCTTTGGAATTTTACAGAAGGAACTCCCGTGTGAATCCCTCCCAGTGCCAGGGCAGGTGCCCAGAGCAGAGAAGCCCCTCCCATCGTGTTTCAACCACAATGCGGTGGACTTCCCTGGACAAGACTCGGCAAGCCACCTGTCACATGACTCCCATTTCCCTGCAGCCTGTGTCCCCTTGCAGAGCAAATTGTCCCAGACATGGGACTTCTGAAGTCACAGGAAGAAATGGGGGACAAAATAAAGAGCAGGGCAGGGAGCCAATGGTCCCCTTTCATCTTCATAATGTTCCTCAGGACCCAGGAGCTAAATGACCTGCCATCCAGCACTTCACATGACACAACAGACTTTGAGCAATAGATGTGTCCCCCAGAGGCTGTCTGAGGGTTAAAATGGTGATAGTCAAGTAATAATTTTAGGTTATCTCAGAAGGGGTTGATCTTTGTATGGTATTTTCATCCAATTCGGATAATTTAAATAATTTCCCTATATCTTAGGCTTGCTGAAAGCCAGGGGTATTGCTAACAATAACAAGAGCACCAACTGCTGTGGCCTGGCACCTCCCACTGGATCTGCAGTCTGTCAAAGGCCCCTCCTAGATGTTGGCCTCCCCACTTGTCTTCCCTGGCATCTTTGCCCGGGTGACGCCTGAGTCATCCTCACAGCATCTTTCTTCACCCCTCTTTTGAGCATCCAAAGCTCAGAATGCCCTAAGAGGGTGAAGGAAGGAAGGGAAAGAAAGAAGACCCCACCCTGTCTTCAGGGATCTTCACCCCGAGGTCCCCATCACACACAGGCTGCGTTCAACTGGCCAGCTATGGGCTACGGGCGCTTAGAGCCAGGTCATTTTTAAGGTCGCCGCAATGCAGGCACTGAGCACTGGCCTTTCCAAAGGCTGTCTTTGTTCAGAGACTCATTTCCTGGTTTTGTTTCTCCTCTTTCCCTCTCACAAGAGGAGGAGTAGAGAGGGAGAAAAAAGAGAAATCTTGGCCGGGCGCGGTGGCTCACACCTGTAATCCTAGCACTCTGGGAAGCCAAGGCTGGTGGATCACTCAAGATCAGGAGTTCAAGTCCAGCCTGAGCAAGAGCGAGACCCCGTCTCTACTAAAAATAGAAACAAATTGATTGGCCAACTAAAAATATATAGAAAAAATTAGCTAGGCATGGTGGCACATGCCTGTAGTCCCAGCTACTCCGGAAGCTGAGGCAGGAGGATTGCTTGAGCCCAGGAGTCTGAGGTTGCTGTGAGCTAGGTTGATGTCACGGCACTCTAGCCGGGGCAACAGAGTGAGACTCTGTCTCAAAAAAAAGAGAAATCTCACCTTACTAAAAGATGCTATTTTGTATCTTTTCCCTCTGAACTTTCTGGGCATGTTCCCCCTCCTCTCTGTGGGCTCGACACCCATGCCCCTCACCCCTGGACCAGGCCTTATCCTCCCACTTTGTCCACCCGCCCTTCTGCAAAGCCTCAATGCCCATAAAGTAATCTCCTCCATGGTGTTTCTCTACCTGGTCTCAGGCTCCGCAGTAAAGCCACGGTCCTCTGCCGGCCAGAGCTCACATCTCTGATTCAGCAACAGAGGCAGGTGTTCAGGGCAATCTGGGTTAGGTCCACTGCAAACCAAAGGAAATGCCACTGGGCTGATTCAGGGCCTTCAGAAGTGAGTCAGCCCCCAGCCATCAACCATCGCTGTTACCCAATATCACACCCTCATTATTCATGAATTCTTGTCTTCGGTTTACTAGACAGCAGAGCCCAGCCAGGACTTGAGCGCCTGAAAATGACTTATTGGCCTGCTGTGGGACACTCATCAACTACGTGCCCTGCCTCTGTCTAAAAACTGGTGTGTAAGAGCACCAAGTTGTGAGGCTCCTGCCTCGGAGCCTCTGGCCTCCACCCTCTGGTCACCCTGAGCAAGCTGTGCTGTATTTCACACCTTGGAAAAATGTCCCCATGACTGCAATGAAAGGGAAGCGTCCTGGAGGGAAGTTGGCCGGGTACGTGCAGCATCTCTGCCCAGTCCTCCTTTGCGCACAGTCTAGGTTGGCACCTCTCTCGCAGCCTGCATCCTATGGTATAGACCAATGTCATTTTTGTTTTTCATTCCTTCTGTGGCCAAATTGAGCACCCACCCAGTTGGAGTTGGAACTGGATGGTGGCTTTCCTTCATATGGGGCACAGGGCTACTTTTCTGGGTGTAGTGGAATAATGCTGTGGCCACAAACATGGCTTTGGAGTACCAGATGCTTGGACTCAAATTCCAACCCTGCCACGTACCAGCCCAGCAAGTGACTTGACCTCTCTCAGCCTGTTTCCTCTTTTATAAAATAGGAATAATAACGACGACAACCTTGTAGGGCTCTTGTGAGTCCTGAGTGTCATAGTGCATATAAATGCCTGGCACACAATAAGTGTTGCCACTGTCGTTATTATTATTACTACCATTACCACCACCATTCTCCTTAAACTAAACTCTTCTTTAGCATAAGAACCCTTGTCTTGTTTATTTCTGCATCTTTAGCACCAGGCATAGCACAGTAAATGGTAGTTAAACAGAATTTCAGAATGTGAGGAGTCCCAGAGGAAGGGAATGGCATGTTCAAAGGTCCTGTGGTAGGAGGTACATGGAAAATTTGAAGAAAATGCCATAGGGAAAAAATACAATTATTAGCCACAGGGTCCAAGCAGATGGCCCACGTGGTCCTCCTACTTCCTAATTTGCATGGAGAGACCACTGAAGCCTGGGGCCTCGATGCCCCCTCGGGGCCTTCTGCTCCTCTTGCTGGCCAGGAAACTTCCCACAGGACAGAAACACCTAAGGTGACCTGCACCCCCAAAGACTCAAGGAAGTAGAAATATATGAAGAGAGGATGCTGAGGCCTTCTGTGTTAAGTTACCACAAAGAAATAATCCTCCAAACCTGTCTGGGCAATTTGTACTTGGAATTGGATAATTAGGAGGTGCTGGGGAAGGAAGCCCGGGCAGGGGCTGTGGTTCCCCGGGAAGAGGGAAGACTTTACAGACCAAGCCAAAGGCAGGGATGGGGAGAGGTAAGAGGGGTCTGTCTTCCATTTAGCTCCAAACCCCCTGCCCCCAACATGCTCATGTCACGTGGGAGCAGCCCAGTGCCACCAGCCAAACTGAAGTATGTCCCCTCCCCCACCCTCCCCTCCTCCAAACTCTCGGAAAACTGTCTCCCTCTGCATGCTTTCCCTCTCTCTCATTCTGCAAGAGCCTCCCTCAACTTCAGCTGTCAGCCCTCCCAGGGGCACTTGCGTTTAACAAAAACAAGAGCCTCAACGCCCCACAGGTGGGGCTCCTGAATGGTTCCCCTTTTGGCCATTGGGACAAGATTTCTGTAGGAACTTACCAAAGCCTGGGGACAGGAGGGCAGGTCTGAGGAGGCGGAGTGCCAATCAAGAACTAGGCCCAAGGTGGGTCCCCCAACTCTGTCTTACGCGCTATAACCTAGTTGCGCTGTGTTTTTTTAAAGTCAGATTTGTTGAGATTGAATTTACATACAGTAAAATTCACCCATGTAAAAATATAGTTCCATGAGTTTTAACAAATGCATGCAGTTTTGTAACCATCACCACAATCAGGACGCAGAACATTTCCATCCCCCTCCCCAAAAAATTCTCCACGGCTTCTTATATCAACCCCTGCCCCCACCACAGCCTCTGCAAACCACTCATCAGGTTTTTGTCTCTTTAGTTTTGCCTTTTCCACAGTATCATAAAAATGAAATCATATAGTACATAGCCATTGAAGTTGGTCTTCTTTCACTTAGCCTAACACACTATATATATAATATACTATAATGTTATAACATTGTTATTATAATAACAATAATCTCTGTTATTATGTGCATGAGAAGTTCATTTTCACTGACAAGTAGTATTCCGCTATATGGAGGTATGACAATTTACCCATGTAGTAATTAAACAATATTTGTGTTGTTCCTAGTTTGGGGCCATGAAGAATAAAGCCATTATCAGCATTTGTATGCAAGTTTTTGTGTGGACATAGTTTTTATTTCTCTCGGTAAATACCTAAGAGTTGTATTGCTAGGGCATATGGTAAGTGTATGCTTAACTTTATACCAAACTCCCAAACTGTTTTCCAAAGTGGCTGTACCATTTTGCATTACCACCAGCATTGTTTGAGAGTTCCAGTTACTCCACATCCTCCCCAGTACTTGATAGTGTCAGTTTTTTTGTTTTAAATGTTTTTTATTTTAGCTATTCCAAAGGTATGTAGTAGTTTCTCGTTAAAATTTCAATTTAGTGATTAATGATGTTAAACATCTTTTCAGGTATTTATTTGCCATTCATATTTCTTCTTTGATGAAGCATATGTTCAAATATTTTGCCCATTTTTAAAAATTGGATTATTTTCTTCTTATTGAAGTTTAAGAATTTTTTTATATGTTCTAGATACAAGTCCTCTGTCAAATATAGGTTTTGCAAATATTTCTCCCAGTCTGTGGCTTATCTTTTTATTTTCTTAACAGTGCCTTTCTAAAACCAGAAGTTTTTAATTGGTATTTAAAATTTTTTTTTTAGAGACAAGGTCTCACTATGTTGTCTAGGCCAGAATCAAACTTGTGGCCTCAAGCAATCCTCCACCTCAGCCTCCACCTCAGCCTCCCGAGTACCTGGGATTACAGGCACACACCACCACACCTGGCTATAGAAGTTTTTAATTTTAATGAAATCCAATTGATCAATTTTTCTTTTGTGGATTGTGCTTTTGGTGTCATACCCAAGAAATCTTTGCCTAACCTAAATCACAAAGATTTTCTCCTATGTTTTCTTCTTTTATACTTTTAAGGTTTCTTCTTTTGTACTTTCTCTTATGTTTTTGTATTTTAGGGCTTTAATGTTTTACATTTAGGTCTATGATCCATTTTGAGTTGTAGTTCAGCATTCTTTCTTTTTCTTTTTTTCTTTTCTTTCTTTCTTTATTTATTTCTTTTTTTTAATGCATATGGATGTCCACATTTTCTAATACCAGTTTTGAAAAAGACTATCTGTTGCTGGGTGCCATGGTGCACACCTGTAGTCCCAGCTACTCAGGAGGCTGACAGGGGAGGATCACATGGGCCCAGGAGTTTGAGATCAGCCTGGGCAATATAGTGAGACCCTGTCTCTAAAACATAAAAAGACTATCTGCTATGGTCTGAATGCATCCCCCCAAAATTCATATGTCGAAACTTAATTGCCAGTATGATAGTATTAAGAGGTGGGGCCTTTAGGAGGTGATTAAGTCATGAGGGCAGAGTCTTTATGAATCAGATTAGCACCCTTATAAAAGAGGGAGATACCAAATCTGCTGGGGACTTGATCTTGGACTTCCCAGCCTCCAGAACTGTGAGGAATAAATTTTTGTTCTTTATAAATTACCCAGTCTCAGGTATTTTGTTATAGCAGCAGGAATAAACCAAGATACTGTCTATCTCCACTGAATTCCCTTTGCACTTTGTCAAAAATCAACTGACCGTGCATGTGCGGGTGTATTTCTGCACTCTCCACCCTGTTCCACTGCTATGTCTGTCCTTTCACCAATTCCACTGTGTGGATCACTCTGGCTTTACAGTAATTCTTAAAATGGTGTGGTGTGAGTCCGCCTAGTCTCACTGTCTTCAAGGCCCTGCTCTACAAGCCTCTCCTCTTTCCTGTGGTCTTCGCGGGGAAGCAGAGGTTGGACAATGCTCGAAGGCTGTGACATGGCCTTGCAGGGCCTTGAGATGCAAACAAACCTGCTATCTCAACGCCTATCGTACCTGCCTCGTCGGAATGCGGATGCGCTTCTGGTTGTCTGCTTTTGCCTAGTGATGTCAGACCTCCAGGCCTCTGCCTACACTGTCACTTCCGCTGGAAGACCCTCCCTTTGGCCCCATCCCACCTCTTTTCCTTCTCCTGGGTAACTTGGTTCATCCTTCAAGGCTCAGCTTTTAGGACACATTCCCTGCCTTCCCCAGCTGGCTGAGTGCCCAACTCTCTGCTCCCATGCCCCCTGCCCGCTGCCCCCAGCTTACCTACCACATTTAATCAATAGATACACAAAGTGCCTGTCTCTTCCTCACCGCCAACACCCCAGGGCCCATAATGTGTCTATTCCCAATGCCCAGTCTAGGGCCTGGCACAAAGTTGATGCCAACACAGGGCTGTTGAATGAACAGAACGAACAGAAGAGCCTTACCTGCCTCAGGGTCTCAGGACAGAGGCAGTGGGAAGCCTCCATGCTCACGGCCCAGCCTGGGAGGTGATGCGCCGTCCAGCCATTTTCTCTTCTCCCCTGGTGATCTCAGGGACCTCGGCGACCTTCGCTAGCAGAGAAGTATGCTCAGGAAATCCTGGTTCCTGAGAAAAAAGGAATTTCTCTTAAAGAATAGAAATCTCAGGAGGGACATCCAGGCGAATCAGTGTGGCCTTTCCAGAACTCTCCTTACACAGGCAGTACAGTGTAGCAGCCAGAGGGTGGGCTCTGAAACCAGGCTGCTCGGGTTTGAATTTGGGCTACCAGAACCCACTACTGTCACTACCACTAGGGCAAGTTATTTCCTTTCTCTGAGCCTCAGTTTCTCTTCTGTAAAATGGGAATAATCAAAGTACCTCTTCTTTGGGTTATGGTAGGGATTAAATGAGTCAATGCACATGTACATAAATACATGTAAATTCAAACTGATGATAAATAAATATACTAAATACCCAGTAAACTTGGGTTGTTATCATTATTTGAGGATGAGACACCCTTGATGCCCATTGCTATGAAGAAAATCTGTGAGCACAGCTCCCTCCCCACATCTGTCGCCCCAGATGGGGGTCAAGGCCATCTGAGCAGCTGGATGTAGAGCAGCTGCTTCCAGGAGCCTGTGCTGGGGGACAAGGAACAGCCAGCACTGCGGACAGGCTGCCCCTGCCTCAGTCTCCATGAGTACCACTCGGGTGCCATGTAATGTGGGGACCCTGCCTGATGTGGCCTGGGCTAGAGTTCATACCTGGGTGCCCCAGGATCCTTGGACAGTGATGTGTCAGGGACATGTCAAGGCCAGAGCAACCAGACCATCTGCTCCACAGGAAGGCTACTTGCATGGGGACTGGGTGTTTCCCAGCCCTGGGAAGAGGAGTCCTATGCCCTTGAGGTTAGGTCTCTCTGAGAAGCGGGTCAAGAGAGGACCAAGAACATCCCTGGCTTTATTCTGGGGCAGAGGGGAGCCCTTCAAGCAAAGAGAACTGTCTGAACACAAGAGCCATTGAAGGGCAGAGGGAAGAGCAGGGGAGGGGCGCAGAGGCAGGAGAGAGAAGTTCGTGCCCCTGCTCCCCTTCATGGTGTGAGCCACTTAACTTCCCTGAGCTTTGGGTACCTCTTTTGTCCTGAGAAGACAGTGCCACCGCCCTTGCGGGGTACCTGCTGCCGGAACAAGTAAATGGAAGCTCCAGAGAGAGCCCCGGTGCAGCCAGCCCTCCTTCCCAGATCCAGGCTGCAGGCCCGGCCCGCTCTACCCAGGGAGGGACGTCACATTCCTGGGAGTCCGAGTCAACGCAAAGGGCTCTCTAGGGAACAAGGAACCGGGAAAAGGAAAACCAGCTCTGGTTCTTGGCGCGCCTGCCCACCTCCAGCAGCCCTCACAGCCTGGGCCCTGAGCAGGGGCCTGACTCACAGCCCTGGCAGGAGAGGAGCACGGAACTTCTCCCTCCTTGCCCCATCGGTCCCCACCTCCTGGCTCCTTGGGCTCCTCTCCTTCCAGCCCCGGCAGAGCTGAGGAGGGAAGTGGGGTCAGGCTGCTGCCAGGCCGAGTGCCTAGCTGCGGGGTGGGAGGAGAGGGTGAACAGGGCAGGGCGGCTGCCAGAGCCTCAGGGAGGAGGCAGAGCATTCCTTCGAGTCCACTCAGCTGCTCAGCTATTTCCTGCCTGCTCCAGCAGCACAGGCTCCCCCTGCTCCTACTTAGCCGCGTCCTGTTTACCGCCTGCCTCCTGCAGCCTGCAAGCTCCATGGCACCCCGAGAGGTCCCTGGATGGAGGACGGACACACGCACAGGCCAGGCCCAGCCTGCTAAAGCTTAAGAGGTGGAACAACGCTCTCTGGTAGGGGCCCCCAGGGCCTTGATCATCCTCAGGGCTAGGGAGCACTGGCCAGGCCTTCCCCAGGGTTGGGACATCACCCTGGGAGGAGGAAGAGGACACTTCCTAGGCCTGGGCTGATTCACGGCAGTGAGTGTGAGTCACCCCTCCATGAGAATCAGCCCATGCCCTTTGGTGGCCTCTTCACTGCTGGAGGCTCCTGGCCCGTGCTTGTCTTCCCCAAAGCTTCCCTCCTGGCCACCCCTACCCACACCGGCACAGCTGAGGCAGACACAAGAGCACCTGTGTCACTTTTCATTTAAAGGCTCCTCTGTGACACCAACTTCCCATAGGAGAAGTCTTTGGGGGTTTTCTAATTACAGATTTGGGGGTCAAAAACTTGGTTTCAATCTCAGCACTGCTCCTTTCTACCTCTGCTTCTTGGGCAAACTATGGAACCAATCTTGGCTTTTGGTTTTTTCCCCCCAAAGAGTAATAATAATACCTATCTAGCACAGTGTGACAATGAAATCATATAATGTATGTGCAAGTTGCTGGTATAAAATAAACCATCAATGCACGGTAATGAATGCTATTACTATATAGGGATAAAAGGAAAAAAGTTCCCTTATATATAACATTTTTTGATTTAAAAAATATATATTTTTTTAAGAGACAGGGTCTCACTGTGTTGCCCAGGCTGGTCTCAGACTCCTGGGCTCAAGTGATCCTCCCATCTCAGCCTCCCAAGTAGCTGGGACTACAGGCATGAGCCACTGTGCCTCGCCACCGATTCTTAAAAGTGACAAATCCTTGTCCCTGTAAAACTGTGGACTGACATGAAACAAAATAAAAGCAGGTAGAGGCCGGGCCTCGTGACTCAAGCCTGTAATCCCAGCACTCTGGGAGGCCGAGGTGGGAGGATCACTTGAGCCCAGGAGTTAGTTCAAGGGCTGCAGTGAGCTATGGTCGCTGCACTCCAGCCTGGGTGACACAGTGAGACCTGTCTCTAAAAAGATAAATAAATAAATATAAGCAGGTAGAAGACTTTCTCTAATTTTCATCTAATGTCCTCTGGCTCCACATGAGGACCCAAGGAAGGCCGCAGATGTGCCCTGAAAACAATCCATCCCCTCAACTCAGGGAAGTCCACTGGAGCCCACCTCGAAAACATAAGGCACCCTCATCCTAGCCGCCCCAGCCCCTGCTCTCTCACACAGGGTTTCTCGGCCTTGGCACTGTTGACACCTTTAACCAGATAATTTTTTGTTGTAGGATGATGAGCAGTATCCTCGACCTCTGCACTCTAGATGCCTGCAGCGCTCCTTCCCTCCGCCAGTGTGACAACCAAAAATGTCTCCAGACCTTGCTAAACGTCCCCCCCCATCATTGGGAGCCACTGCTATAGCCGGCTCCTTGGTCCGCCTGTCCTCCCCCCACCTCCCTGCACTCTGTTTTGCTCCATGTCAGCCCCCAGTTTCACTGGGATGGAGGGGGCAAGGGATTTGTTATCTTTATTTTTAAAAATGCCTGGCGCATGCCTGTAGTCCCAGCTACTTGGGAGGCTGAGGTGGGAGGATCGCTTGAGCCCAGGAGTTTGAGTTCGCACCTCGCCCCAGCCCCAGGCCTTAGCTAGGATGTCTCCCCCAACACTCACCGGAGGAAGCAGAGCCAACCAGCCATTGCATCCCAGAAGGGAAGCCAGGCCCAGCTGCTGGCAATTAGAATGGGTGGGCTGACTCCACAAGAAAGGCCAGTGCTGGGCCAGGGATCAGTGTGTAGAGGAGCCAGAGGGGCAGGAGTGAGGCTGCAGCAAGGCAACAGGTGGTGGTCTGTGGGCCCTGACCTGGCACTTTCTGCTTGGGCAGCAGCCCATCCTGGGGAGGCCACTGGGAGCTGAAGGGGAGCTCAGAGCCCCCGCAGCTCGGCTGTACCTCCCAGCAACCCTAGAAAACCCAGGCCCAGGGCAGACCACAAGTGTTGAGGAGGCCCAGGCTGGGTCAGGGAGGTGACAGGGACCAAGTTCAGAGCCTCACACAGGGATAGGAGCTGGGGCACAAAGCTTCCAGTGCAGTAGATTATATAAATGCTCTTTCTCCAGCAAAGGGACAGAAGAGAGCCCCAAGAAGGTGTCAAAGGAGGAAACCAGCAGCCTTCACAGGGGAGGTGACTTTGGAGCAAGTTTTGTCAGATGACCAGGAGTTCTCCAGACAGAGAAACAGGTGGAGGAAGAGCGCTCCTGGGAAACGGCACACAGGCGACGGGTCTGTGCGGCTGGTCCAGGAACCTGGGGCAGCATGGTTCTGCCCCTGGGCTATGGGAGCGAGGGTGGGGTGGGTCTGTCTCCCATGGGAAAGGGCTGGTGGCGTGAAGATGTGTGCCCAGGCCACCCAGGAGCCCCATTCTCCTCTCCAGTGACATTCAGGTCCCCCTGGCACAAGGTCAGCCTGTGCTGGTGTGAGCAAGCTAGCTATTTTTTTTTTTTTTTTTTTTTGCAAGCTAGCTGTTGTTCCTGCAAGACACCTAAGTCCAGGCACACCTTGGCCTTGGTCAGTTCCATGGGGAAAACACTGAGACTCCCCTTCCCTGCACGGTGACAGAAAGAGGTAGCAGTCACCTGGCCTGAGACCTGCAACCAAGTGTTTGAAATAGGGTCGGAATGCCCTGGCTCTCCCCAGCACAGAGCACCCCGCTGGGGGTCAATGTTCTCCTCCTCACAATGCTCTGTCTGGCATACTGGGGCCACACGTTTCCTCCAGGCCATTCTAGAAAGTCACCCCAGCTGCAAGCCCAGCCCTCACTCACCCCAGGGCAGGGAGAAGATCAGGTGGAGCCGGAGAACCCAGGGCTCACCCTGGCTGGAGGAGACTCCGCCCCCTGCCCTACCCCCGTGGGTCTGTCCGGTCCCACCCAGTCCCAGGAAAGGGCTAGGACAGTTTCCATTTTCCAACCTGTCTGGGCCTCTCCTTTCTTGCCCAGGTAGCTCTGCTGGGAAAACCTACAACAGCTGAGCGAGCTTTTCAGGATTGGCTTGATGCCAGGGCAAGGGATGGGTTGGCCACAGGCAGTCATCTCGTGTGCTGTCGAAGTACTTTTCTTTAGCAGATCTCAAAACCTTTTACCTTCCAGAAATAAGGGTTGTCCCAGCTGTGTGGGAGGACTCTGAGAAGAAGGGTCACTCACTAAGCTGGTAACAGCTTCACTAGTAAAATGAATGCTTCAAAAGACTGGCTCTAGGCCGGGCACGGTGGCTCACACCCGTAATCCTAGCACACCGGGAGGCCGAGGTGGCTGGATTGCTCAAGGTCAGGAGTTTGAAACCAGCCTGAGCAAGAGCGAGACCCCGTCTCTACTAAAAATAGAAAGAAATTAATTGGACAACTAAAAATACATAGAAAAAATTAGCCGAGCATGGTGGCTCATGCCTGTAGTCCCAGCCACTCGGGAGGCTGAGATAGTAGGATTGCTTGAACTCAGGAGTTTGAGGTTGCTGTGAGCTAGGCTGATGCCATGGCACTATAGCCCGGGCAACAGAGTGAGACTCTGTCTCAAAAAAAAAAAAAAAAAAAAAAGACTGGCTCTAAGGGAAGCAAAACAACAGAATCCAAGGCTAAAATTACATCCCTAATAAATATTATTTGAAGTTAAAAGAGAAGTTCACTTTGTATGGAAATCTATACAAACCAAATAAGCACAGAGTGGAGAGAGAGTGCGCGTGCGTGTGAGTGTGTTCAGGGAGGAGGTGGAAAAGTGGAAGATGCAACTCTCGCTCTCCTTTCCTCCACCTGCCTCCCTGGCACAGACCTCTGAGGGTGCCCTAACGTGGAAATCTGCCCGTGAGATTCTGTCCCTGTGGTTGCCTTCTCCTCTACGCCCAGCAGGGCCCAGCTCTCCCACTTGAGAGGAGACGGCCACTGCAGGCTACCTATCCTCTTGATGGGCACCTGGACATCCTCCCTGAAAGAAGAGCCGTTCCTTGGGAATGTCCTTCTGGTCCCCCTTCCTTTCCCACTGCCGCAGACCCTCGCTGACTCATGCTTAGCTCCCCCACGCGCCGTTCCCACCAGTCTTATATGCCATCACCCTGAAATCCTGCTAAGACTGGTCCCCCACCCTTGTCCGAAGGACATTGCCCAAATTCCCTAGCAGGACATCCAGGACCCTCCCAGGTCTGATCTTCCACCTCTGGTCCCCCGCACCCCCTGCAACATGAAGTCTCCTCCAGACATTTCATTGTCAGCTTGCTGTTCCCACATATGCCTTGAACCTCCCTCCCTCTCCACCCTTCCAGATCCTTCCCACCCATCCTTAGGAACCAGCTCTGTCACGAAACCTTCCCATAACAAGGCCCCTTACAGAGTCAGTTGTTCAGGACATCACGTTACCTCCTTGGGTTCAAAGCTGGACGCTCCCTTCTCCAAAGGCCTCATTATCTGTCTTCCTACCCTGCCCTAACGCACACGCTGCCCATGCTGTGCGCTATCTGCCCCGAAGACATCGGGCTGCCAGATTTAGCAAATAAAAATTCCAGGCTCCCAGTTAAGTTTGAATTTCAAATAAACAACAACAAAAATTAGTATATCCCATGTAACATTTGGAGCACACTTACGTTAAAAATATGTTGTTTATCTGAAATTCAAATTTAACTGAGGTTCCTATATTTTCTCTGGCAACCCTGCAAAGAAAGCACAAGCTCATGTCTGATGCTTTCCATCTCCCTTAGGGGCTTCCTCGGGACCTGTATTGTTGGTTCATTTTTTTTTTTTTTTTTTTGGATTCAGCAGAGAATCACCAGCTGCTGTTGGCCCTCAAACCAAGAGCCCACTTAAATGCGTTTGGTCCCATCTAAACATCTGTAAGCAGCCCCTCGCAGACCATCTGCAAGAATATCTCCTTCTTCAATACCTCATGTTCTCCTTAAATGTTTATTCTCAAGACTGCACAGCGGCAAGCGGGTTTCAGGCAGTAAAACGGAGCATTTCTTGCTAACCAAGGAGACAGGAGCTTTGGAGCCAGGCTGCTTGGTTTCAAATCTCAGGTCAGCCACAGAGTGGCCGTGAGTGAGGCCTCAAGGAAGAGATGTAGCATCTCTAGGTCTCAATTTCCCCATCTATAAATGAGCGATAATAGTGATAAGAGTAGACCCTACCCGATAGGGTTGTTGTGAGAATTAAATGAGATAGTGCATGGAAATTGCTGAATACCCTGTCTCTTACAGGGAACGCACTCAGTAAATAGAACCTGACCTTGTCAGTGATTACCTAAGACTGTCAGTGGCTGCTGGCATCTGCACAATCTCCTTTCACCAGGGGCTGCTCACCCAAATGGTGGTCATGTGTGAATGAATGTCCATAAGCAACAGAACTATGGCAGAGTCATAGAGGAGGGTCCCCCAGGGGGAAGGAGGTTCTCCATGGGGAACTCTCAGCTCTAGGTGAGGTGGAACATGATATACAGTGGCTTCCTCTAAGAGTGTAGTCTGTCCCCACTTCTCCAATCAAATTACAAACCATTATACTCCCTTTTCAAGCTTCTATAAGAATGGGTCTCACATC
>CAUYRT010027156.1:0-35210 GCA_963574885.1 Lepilemur ruficaudatus | reverse complement strand
GTGTGGTTTGCGTGTCGTGGTTCTCTAGACGACTTCCCTTGACTGCGTGAGTAGCTTTCTTATGAGCATATTTTATTTGGCTCAAGTGTTTTCGCCTGAAGTTCACGAGCGTCGCGGTTGTAGGAAGTCGACTGTCACCTGTGAATCGGCCCCCGCGTGAGCCCTGGGGCCCACCTTACCACTGTGCATGAAGATGAAAGCCAAGATGAAAGCACCAGGTGCACACAGAGAACATGGGGAATGTGGATGTGGCAGTGCAACGGGTGACTGATGGCCACATAGTAGTCCTAAGCCAGGATGGCCAGTGTCAGACTCTCTGCGCCAACATGGTCATAAAGATGAAGAGCCGAATGCCATAGTCAGTGAAAGAGATGTGATGGTCCCTAGAGAGAAAGTTGAGGGCCATTTGGGGAATAAAAAGTATAGAACTGGAACATGAGGGATGGCTGTCTGAGCAGAAAGCACATAGGGCAGCGGAGAAGCGGGCACGGCCAAATGAGGAGGATGACCATGGCGTTTCCAGAAAGCCCCAGGAGCTCCAGCACGGTGAGGCCAAAGACAAACCAGGGAGCCTGGGGCTGTGAAACAGGCCAAAAGAACAAAATCACCCTTGATGTATGGTTGTTCTGCTGTGCTTTTTCCTTATTTGTTAGCTTTGAAGACAGTTTCAAAAAGCACTAGGTTCACAATCTGTACATAATTACACCGAATTAAATCACAAGGAACTCTCCAGCACCTGAAATTCATTTTTGCCCTGTCCTTCATCTTTTAGTTTCAGTAAATAAATACATTTGCCTTTCGCCAGAATTTACTAAGGAATCTTAAGAGAGTTCTAGAATATAACACTTGCCACACTGGAAGAGAGGGCATAATCACTGTTCAATTTGAACATGTACTTTTGAAATATTTTTTCTTTATTAAAGTTCTAGAAATTGAAATCCTCTCACAATTACAGTAAACATTCTGAACAACTAAATACAATATAAAATTCAGTGTTTTAGTCACACTAGCCACTTTTCAAGTGCTAAATAGCAACATGTGGTTAATGGCTACAGCTTATACTACAGCACAAATACAGAACATTTTCAGTATTGAAGAACGTTCTCTCGGATGCCAAGCAGAAACCAGCCATCGGGTGCCGGGCAGACGGGAGGGGGGAGGAGGGGATGGGCATATACAATACATACATAATGAGTGTGATGCGCACCATCTGGGGGATGGTCAGGTTGAGGCTCTGACTGGAGGGGGAAGGGGAGGCAAGGGCAATGTGTGTAACCTTAACATTTGTACCCCCATAATATGCTGAAATAAAAAAAAAAGAACAGAAACCAGCCATGGGAAGAGGCAGTACTGACC
Source organism: Lepilemur ruficaudatus (assembly GCA_963574885.1). NCBI lineage: Eukaryota > Metazoa > Chordata > Mammalia > Primates > Lepilemuridae > Lepilemur > Lepilemur ruficaudatus. Next base: position 33,854 of record CAUYRT010027156.1, on the reverse strand, counting down.
TATAGGAAAGGCAAACCCGCAAGGCAGCCAAACAAGTTTAGCCAAAGAATGAACTACACCCACAAGGGTATATGGTAACAGAAGAGCAAAAATCTACATTCATCCATTCATGTCATAATTCCTACTGCACTGGAGAAAAGGCTGGAAACAAAACGGAGAGGGCTCCCATGCTCCCTGATGACACTGAATTGTTAACTTAAAAATATTTAATTTTGTTATTTGAATTTCACTTCAATAAAATATTAGGAAAATAAGTCAAACAGAGAGGTGCCATATATGACCTGACAATTCTACTCCTAGGTATATACCCAAGAGAAATGAAGACACATGTTCACATAAAAATCTTTACAAAAATGGTCATGGCAGCATTATTCATAATAGCCAAGAGGTGAAAACAAGCCAAATACTCATCAAATGATGAATGGACACATAAAATAGGGTATATCTATATAATGGAACATTATTCAGCCATAAAAAAGGAATGAAGTACTGACACATGCTACAACACGGAAGAATCTTGAAAACTTTATGCTAAGTGAAAGAAAGAACCAAGACATAAAAGCCCAGAGACTGTATGACTTTATTTATGTGAAATGTCTACCATAGACAAATCCATACAGACAAAGTAGATTAAGGGTTTGAGGGAAGGGGAAAAATAGGGAGTAACTTGCTAATGGGTATGGGGTTTCTTTTTGAAGTAATGAAATGTTCTGGAATTAGATAGTGATGATGGTTGCACAGCCTTGTCAACAGACTAAAAACCACTGATTGTATATTTTAAAAGGGTGAACTTTGAATTTTATAGTATGTCAATTATATCTCAATTTTTTAGAATTAAAAAAAATCCCTTCAAACTCTATCTTTAGCATTTAGAAAAATATTGTGGTAATAAATTGGATGACCCATATAAAAGCTGTACAAAGAAACTAGACCTGATTTTTTTCTCTTTTAATAACATTTCCCATAGCCCAGGTATACAAACATAACCTCAGCAATGAAGAATGATTTATAATGTTTTAAGCAAAGTACAGTCACAAGTTAAATAAATAAAAAGCACACAGAAAGCAAATATAACAAATATTAACAGCATTTTTCTTTAAGGCAATTTCCCCCTTTATTTCTACTTTTCTGTTTTCAACATGCATTTCTTTTATAAAAACAAACTCAATTTTAAAAAATAATAATTACACAGAATTTTGGCCTGCCTCAAAGAATTGTGGAGGTCTTCAACAAATGTAAGTGGTAAAGATAAGGAGTTTTAACTCTAAGAAAACCTCTGGGTTTTGGGCAGGGAAAATAACAATATTCGTCTTCCCATCAATCCTATTCAAAACTCTGCATTCTAATCATATTATACCAAGACTTCCAGAAAAAAAACAAGAGGTATGAAATAACTCTTCACACTTTATAGAGAGAGCCATTAAAGTAATTAGTAAGTTAATGAGGCATTTACAAAGGCATATTTTCAAAGAAGCTTCAACTAAATCTTAGGGCTACTGCTGCCTTCCCACCAGCGAGAAGGAGAAGGAGCGGTGAGAGACTCAGCCAGGAAAGGGTAAGTAAACTGATAAAAACTGTTTACCATAGGCCGGGCGCGGTGGCTCACGCCTGTAATCCTAGCACTCTGGGAGGCCGAGGCAGGCGGATCGCTCAAGGTCAGGAGTTCAAAACCAGCCTGAGCAAGAACGAGACCCCCATCTCTACTATAAATAGAAAGAAATTCATTGGCCAACTAAAAATATATAGAAAAAAAAATTAGCTGGGCATGGTGGCACATGCCTGTAGTCTCAGCTACTTGGGAGGCTGAGGCAGTAGGATTGCTTGAGCCCAGGAGTTTGAGGTTGCTGTGAGCTAGGCTGACGCCACAGCACTCACTCTAGGCACTCACTCTAGCCCGGGCAGCAGAGTGAGACTCTGTCTCAAAAAAAAAAAAAACTGTTTACCATAAAAGGCTAGAGAAACTTTGAGAGAAACAGACAGAAAGACAGATAATAGGTGGAGAACAAATATTACCGTAGTTTAGCTACGAGCGGAGTGGTTCATGATCTTTAAAAAAGAAGAAAGAATGATATTTTGGAACCTAAGAAAGTGATATGCTTTTTTCTGGTAAACGTTAAATTAGGAAATATTTTCAGAGCAATTTTTCTCAATAACTATCTTAAGAAAAATGGCTAGTATGTGTTTACATATATATTACTCTCATTTTAAACATTATGAAGACAACATAAAATATACTTCCTTTATAATAATATTTCATGAACCTCTACTTTAAATTCCAATATCAAGTTCCAACAAAAATGGCCATCTAGCTATTGCTAAATCCTAATAGATTCTTGTTGCTCATGAAGGCCTTTAGTAGTTTTATTACCCAAAGTGAGAAATGATATGACTTTAAATTGATTTAAGATTTCTTTTGCTTGACCTAAAATGTTAAAGGTATTAACTGAAATGATCTTTCCTTCCCTGATTAGTTATTAAATTTCCTTTTCCCTTGTCCTCCCAAAGAACACATTTTTATTCTTTTTGCTTCTAAGCAGCACACATAAAAGATCGACTATATAAAATTAACTACATAAGAGCTTCTATTAACAACCTAAGTTGTAAATCCACATCATAATTGGTAACAACTCAAGAGATGTCTTTTTGCTTTTGGTATGTGGAGTAGAAATGTGTACATCTAGTGTACAGAACCAAATGACAAATTTTAGCTTCCTAACAAGGAGAAACGACACATTTTTGTGACTAGTTGAAAGGAATACTTTCTTTAAAATGAAGAGTTTATAGTATAATGAAGGGAATAAGGAAGATCGCAAGCAGTGAGAGAAAGGACACAAAAGCAAGAGCTGTAATCCCGGCACTGCCACCACCCTGTGTGACTTTGATCCCGTCATTCAGCCTTTCAAAAGGCTGTCTTAATCTTAAAACCAGGGCTAATTGATACAACATTATGGGTTCATCTTTTTTAAAAAGTTAGTTATGGCCTTAGAGCAAAAAATAAACACAATTTGGGAACAGTAGTCTTCTTAGCTATCCTCTCTCCGCCTTTTTTTTTTTTTTTAATTAATATCTCCCCTGAAAGAATGAGCATTTACTCTTAAACTATTAGTATTTATTTGGGCCTCAGACATTCCAAGTACATTCCAGGCACTATGCTAAGTCCTTTACAATTTACATTTACAATGTGCAACCCTAAATAATAATTACCCAATCTTGTAAATGAGGAAATTGAGGTCTACCAAGATGAAGTAACTCGCCCAAGGACACAAAACCGGTAAGTCTTAAGGCCAGAATTTCAACTTGGGCTGCCTTTACTGACTCTGTAGAGAATACATACTGTTTTCCCCAGCCTAATCCCCATTCCTACTTCTGTTAACAGCACCCCATTTTCCTTGGGGAACCACCCATCCCTTGCTTTCAAATCACACGACCCCTGGCTCCCAGGCGGCTGGGCATGTGACCTAGGCCTGACCAATCACCCCCCCATCACTACCACACTTTAGGAATGGAACGTATAGGCCTGTTGTTGGATCTGGCAGACAAAAACTTACCTCTCGGCTTTTCAGTTATGTGAACCAATAAATCCTCATTTTGTTTAAACTAATTTGTGTGATGTCCTAACACAGACTCCACAGTAAGAGATCTTGACCACTGATTAAAGATTCCAGGGAAGTTAATAATTCTATCTCTTCTCACCACCTCTAAGTGTACACACCAGTGTCGCCATCTTCATAGGAAGTGGTACAAGAATCACAGGCTTCTGACATCAAGCTGGAAGAACAACGGGAGCTCTGACTTGGTTCCAGGGATACTTCAGATAGTGGGAAGGCTTGGTCTGTGAAAATGTATCTCGCTTGTACCATGTAGGTCCCAGGATCAAATGCCGGTAACTCAAAAGCTCTGTCAGACCAGATCCAATCCTCCCAAAGGTTTCTGAGCTAAGGGGTTACAAGTTAAGATTCTGGAGCATTTTTCTTAGGATCCCCTGACTGCGAATATTCTCATTAACTGAACCCAATGCAAATCAAATCAAACAGACCAATTTGGTATCTCTCTAACCACCAATACCACATTTTTTTTTTTTTTTGAGACAAAAGTCTCACTCTGTTGTCCAGGCTACCGTGCCGTGGCATCTGCCTAGCTCACAGCAACCTCAAACTTCTGGGCTTAAGCAATCCTTCTGCCTCAGCCTCCCTAGTAGCTGGGATTACAGGTATGCGCCACCATGCCCAGGTAATTTTTTCTATATATTTTTAGTTGTCCAGCTAATTTCTTTCTATTTTTTCAGTAGAGACAGGGTCTCGCTCTTCCTCAGGCTGGTCTCAAACTCCTGAGCTCAAACAATCCACCCGCCTCGGCCTCCCAGAGTGCTAGGATTACAGGCGTGAGCCACCACGCCCGGCCCAATACCACATTTTAAGAGATAAAGTATCAATTTGATTCTTTTAGTGCAGGGTATGAGATGACTTCACACAAAATATTCATTTACTCACAATCTCAGTCATCTATAAGTCTTCTTTCTTCTCATCACCAAAAGCCAGTCATGGAAGCCGTTGCCTTCATCTTCAAAATACCCCTTTAATTACCTCTTTCTTTCTTTTCCTTAGCTTCCCTCATCACCTCAATTCTGGATTTCCAGAGCAGCCTACCATGCATTCAGCCATGGTTTAGGAACTGAGGTAGACAGAGGAAGACGTCTATGGAATTAACAGACACGGATCCTGTCCTGAATAAGACTAAGACCTAATAAGGGAAGTAAGATACATGCATAATACAATGAGATAATGATCGTTTAAAGGTTCAGATAAGGTGCTAAAGGGGGTTCATAAAAGAAAGAACAGAGTGGAGAAGGAGGAGAGGGGAGATTCTGAGAGAAATGATGCCAGCAGAAAACCAGCTGGACTTAGCAGCAAAGGAGAGGGGTGACACGACAAGGATGACATCAGTACACCCTATGTGAATTTTGAATTTCATATGATTTTCATGTCTCATGAAATCTTAAGACTTTTTCCCCCAACCATTAACAAATGTAAAAATCATTCTTAAATTGTAGGCCATATAGAAATAGGAATATGACTATTTTTGGCCCTTGAGCATAGTTTGCCGACCCTTACACTGTGTTGTAATTCTTTATCTTCTTCCCAGCAATTACATTTGATTTACAGAAGTGAGGAGAGGTCCTGATTATTTTCCTTTAGTTAATATTAACATCTTGTACTTAACACAGCAAAATTTCACTTCTACCTCTACAAATAAGTAAGCTACTGAAATGTTCAAGTAGGAACTACTGACCACTAATGGGAGGATGAATTAAATCCAGCACTAGGCTTTAATGACTCCATTGGCGTAGCTGCCATTGTAAAATGCCTGTGTGAAAGGAATACAGCTGGTCACAATGGGGACACACGCACAAGGAGCATAAGGATTAGAGTTGGGAGTCTCAATTTAAAAGTCAAATGTATTTCTATTTAAGGAGAATTGATTTTATAATTTTATTCAACTTCCAAAATTTGCAAACAACATTTTCCCTTTCAATTACACATATGTAGTGCTTAGGAACAGATTAGCAAATATAGACTTTCAACATTTTAGAAAACATTTTAACTGATTCTGAGAGGGCACTGCTATAAGTCATGCTCTGTGAAAATTTTCCAGTCCATATTCTCAAAACATTTAACATAATATCTCATTTTTATCAAACAAATAATGTCTACAATGTCATTTTACTAGTAAAGTAACAGAACTTTCCAGCTTTCAGATAAAAATCTAGAAAAAAATTTCTTTTTAAATCAGGCTCACAATTTTCCAAAGATACATGAACATGATATGAACATTTCAGCAGCACTTAAAATGTATTACAGGCTAACAAAAAAGCAGCAACACATGGAATCAAGCTCTTTATATCACCTGTCAGTTTTTTAAAAAGGTATGTTAAAAAAATTAAGTTTTGTGGGGTTTTTTTTCACTTTCAGCATAGGTATATCTTTTTCTACCACAGAAATCTCAGAACGGGCTGGGCACGGTGGCTCACGCCTGTAATCCTAGCACTCTGGGAGGCTTAGGCAGGTCGATCGCTCAAGGTCAGGAGTTCGAAATCAGCCTGAGCAAGAGTAGGACCCCCATCTGTACTAAAAATAGAAAGAAATTAATCGGCCAACTAAAAATATACAGAAAAAATTAGCTGGGCATGGTAGTGCATGCCTGTAGTCCCAGCTACTTGGGAGGCTGAGGCAGAAGGATTGCTTGAGCCCAGGAGTTCGAGGTTGCTGTGAGCTAGGCTGATGCCACAGCACTCTACAGCCCACGCAACAGAGTGAGACTCTGTCTCAAAAAAAAAAAAAAAAAAAAGAAAAAGAAAAAGAAATCTCAGAACATTTCTGTAGTCATTTCAACCACAATAAAAAAAATCTCCCTCAAGTCTTAGAGTTGGTGGCACAAGTAAATAGCTAGGATTTTAGAAAGAAGAAAAAGAATCTCAGTGTCCAGGTCCTATCAATATAACAGGTTAAACTAAAGCTCAGGAGAAATAATCCCAGAAAAAATGTTTTCTCCTCACTCTTCTCAACTAGAAGGATCAACTCTGTGCTCCCACATGCATCACACCTGTGGTTCTGGCTTACTTATCACTGCCAGCCCTCACTCGAGTAAATATTCGACTTTATACAATGCACACGCTTTGTATTTTTTCAATATTAGTATTCTCTTAAATTTGTACCTGAGTCATCTGTGATGTTTAAGTATAAATGGCAACTCAAGAACAAGTAAAGAGCCCTCAAATCCCAACTCCTCTCCCACCCCATTCTACCTTTTTTATAAACTTCCTGCTCTCATTTTTTTTTTAATTTCTCTCCCTTTCAGCTCTGTACCTATACCCTCCTTTATCTCTGCTTTCTTCTTTGGGTGTACAACTGCAGAACTAATGGTGCCAAAGAGGAAAATAATGTGAAGCTGCCAGGAAAGACAAAGAATCTTCACAAGGGTACCAATTATGAACCAGGTGCTTTACATATGTTCTCATCTAATCCTCACACCAGCCTGATAAGGTATCAAGACCCCAATTTTTCAGAAGAGAAAACAAACTCTGAGAGGTTAAGGAATCTGCCTAAGGGCCAGGGTTACCAACTATCTCAGTTTGCCCAAGACTGAGGGGGTTCCTGGCATGTGAGACTTCCAATTTTAAAACCTGGACAGTCTCAGGCAAAGCTGGTCACCCTACTAAGGACACAGCCTGTTCTTACTCTTTCATAGATTCAGATTTGAACCTAGGTTGGCTGGGCTCCAAAACCCAAGCACTTTCTTCCAGAACTGCTTCTCCCAAATTAAAAGCCCTCTCCAACGTCAGAAGCCCCATTATTTTCCTTCCCCACAGGCTTCTGGGACTAACCTAATTCTGGTGAAAAATGTTCAGCCTCTTTTTATTCTACCTTTTCCTCTGCAATGTACACAAATCTCTCTTAACTCCCTAAAAATACAGCACACCCAAAGGACCACCACTGGCAGCTTGTATGGGACAATGAAATAGAAAACTGAAAAATTAAAAGGTAAATGCGCCTACAGAAGGGTTTTCTTTTAACTCACCTTATTTCTCCTTTGCCATCATTAACATTAAAACCCCTTGGGGTCGTGAGCAATGATTAGGGAACTGGGAGAGAAACAGTTCCTGCTTCAAAGATACAAGAGCAGGAATGACTGAAGCAAGCCTGTTCCTCCACCCCCTACCCCACCAGGGGACTGAGGTAAAGATGAATACTAATTTAAAGTAAAAGCGGTAGTATAAGGAAGGCTGGGCAGTTCCTAGGGTCCACATGTTTTATAGGGTGGTATCAGCAGGTGGCATTTAGTGGTGGCTTGTAATGAAGAAGTGTATCTAAGGTTTATGCCATCAGTAGGCCTCAGCCTTGTCATTGATCCTCATTTTCCAGTGTCCCCATTTGAATGCCTTAGAACCCAGCCCTAGCCTGGAGCCTCCAACCTTCTCCACTATCACTCAGTGTCCCCAGCCTCAGGAGCCACCAATAGTGATGTAAAGGGAAGAAAGAATTGGGAGAGGGTCTGAGGTGGCATCAAGAAAGAGATGTGCCTTTGGCAACCCAAGCATGAACTATCACATATAGAATGTTTCTGCAGGAAAAGAAATTTTTCTAAGCAAGTCAATGCCATACAGGAAATACAACAGCAAAACTGTATGCAAGAGAATACCTAGGTACTTCCTCAAAGGCAATGGGCTTTACTTCCACAATACCTAGGGCAGTGTTCCAATGAATGTGGAATAAATATTGATTAAATGCATTTTCCATGCTTAGGAAATTCCACTGTTTTTCCTTCAGTCATTTTTCACTGACTCCCAGCACATAAGACACAGCCAATGAGTCAGTGGACTACAGTCTTGCTACTCAAACTGTGGTCCATGAGCTAGCAGCATCTGCCTCATCATCTAGGAGCTTACCAAATCATAATCTGTATTTTTAAAAACAATATCCCCAGGTAAATCGCATGCACATTAAAGTTTGAGAAACACTGTCTTCCGAAGTTTGCTGTATACAAATCCTTCTAATCCCCACATCAGCGTGAGGAAAAATGGAGCGCACGCCCTGCCCAGCGACAGCGGGACTGAGACACTTGTCATCCCGGGAGTCCTTCCTCACTGACAGTGCCCCGTCCGCTCACCTTGATGCGCTCCCCATCAATCTCCACTGCTCGTTCTCGGAAATCCACGCCAATAGTGGCCTCCGTGCGGTCGGGGAAGCGGCCAGCGCAGAAGCGGTAGGTCAGGCACGTCTTGCCCACATTCGAGTCGCCGATCACGATTATCTTGAAGATGCGGGAGCGGGCCGGAGGCAGAAACCCCGGCGTCCCAGACACCGCCCCGCTGGACGAGAAGCTCGCTTCGAGCGACGACTCCATCTCCGAAGCCATTCTCCCGACCCGCCCCAAACTGAGGCGGAGGGCTGGAGGCGCAGAAAGGATGGAGATTACGCCCCCGCGAGCGAGTGCGCGCAGCTTGCCAGTTCCGCGGCGCAGCGTCCCAGGAGCCCCCACCCGCCGGCCGGGCAGCGCGCGTGCGCACCTTCTCGCCCCCGCCCCGCACAGGTGTGGCGCCCGCCCGCACCGCCCCGCTGACCCTCCCGTCCGCCTGCAGACCCACGCTCGGCCTCACTCGGGCCGGCGCCCGTCTACCTGGGGAGGCGCGGGACCAGCCGGGGCTTGACAGCGGCGTGGAAGGCCAGCCCGCTGGGCGGCAGAGCGGAGCGCCCCAGGCCCGGCGCCCAGGCTGACTCGGCCCCGCCACGTCCAAGGTTCCCGCCCTCTGGAGGAAGCCGCGCAGCCGCTCTGGTGGCGGGGAGGGAAAAACAGCTGAAAGGAAGGAGGCGCCACAGGCGCTCTCTCGCGAGAGGGCCGGGGAGCCGCCTGTGACGGGGGCGTGGGCCTGGGGAGCAACGGTGAGGACGTTGAAAGGCCGGGGCGCCAGGCGCCGTCGTCAACGTGTTGTTGGGTCTGTCCCGGACCCGAGAAGTCGGGTTCCCTTGGCTTGCACCTGGGGGCCGTGGCGTCGGCTGCGCTCTCCACCGCCTCCTCGCTAAACCGCAGGCGTCGGGACAGCGGCAGGGGCTGAATAGGGCGGGGCGCGCTGACCTTGGCAGCCTGAGGGCTTGGCGGGCGCGTTGCTGTCAGGGAGCCGGCCGGAGTTGGGGCCGCCTACCGCCTGCACAACCGAGGCCATGTGAGAATATCCGCGGGACCACGGTGCCCAAGGCTCATTTGGCTGATGTCCCCAGACCCAAAAGTACAGCACGTCAGATGTGGGGCACTTGGGGGAATTGAACCCGGGAGTTGTTACTAAGTGTCTCTGGTGAAAACAGAACGCGTCGTGCCTTAGTTGTATGTCTTAGTGCCTGAGGGAGGACGCAATGGTTGAATATCACTGAGCGGACTCAGGGCTGTCTTTGTCAACCTGAAGAAAATAATAACAGATGGAAGCACCCAACCTTAAAGAATCTCTGTGAATTCTTCTGAGGACGGTATTGTTATACAAAAAGTCCCAAATGTGTGAACATATTGTTTTTTGTTAAAAGTTTTGTTTTGTAATGACTTCATTTTATGTTTGAACAGATGGATATATGCCTTTGGAAAATCAAAGACTTTCTCACTTACCTGGTTTGATGTGTATGCCAATTACATTTATTCAGTTTCCTTTTAGAAACCAGAATATGTGTTGGAAAATCTTAATTGTTTATCTGTGAAGTTATTTCCATGAACATTAACCATCCACAAACTATTATTAAAGGGCCTTGGAGTATATTCCTCTACTCTACCCATCCCAATCAAAGGAGAAAATCTGAAGATTTAAGGACGAAGAGCAGCTGTGGTTCATCAGGGTATTTCAAAGGATGGGGAAAAAAGCATCAACATCACTGCACCCCAAGACCCTGCTCTTTACTATCCAAGTACGAACCAGGCCCAACCTTGCTTAGCTTCGAAGATCAGGCACATTCAGGTGGTATGGCCATAGACAACCCTGCTCTTTCTTTTTTGTATTCTGGCCTTTCTAATTTAGCTCATTCTTTATCATGTTTTTCCAAATCCTATCCATTCTTCACATCCTAGCTCAAAAGTCCCGTCTCTGGCCAGGTATGGAGGCTCGCACCTGTAATCCTATTACTCTGGAGATCAAGGCAGGAGGACTGCTTGAAGCCAGGAGTTCCAGACCAGCCTAAGCAAGAGCAAGGCCTGGTCTCTACAAAAAATAGGTAAATTAGATGGGCTTGGTGGCACCCACCGGTAGTCCCAGCTACTCAGGAGACTGAGGCACAAGAATCACTTGAGCCCAGGAGTTTTGAGTTTGCAGTGAACTATAACACCACCGCACTCTAGCTGGGGCAATAGAGCAAGACTGTCTCAAAAAAAAAAAAAAAGTACCATCTCTACAAAACTTTTTCTCGTTACTTCAGGTCAGAATGTTAATTGCTTTATCTAACTCTAATACAATTTTTGGAGTATTGCTCATTTAGTCTTTGAATGCTATCTTTGCTGTTTAAATTTCATGATTATATGTTGTGTCCTGTCAACTGGATTGTCAGCTCTTGGCTACTAACTGGAAGTTCATTGGTATTCAGCAAATGATTTTAAATGAGTGAAGTGAGAAATTTCTTGTGTAAGGATTGTCAGCTTGAACCCTTTACCAATTATACACAGTTTAGCATCACTTAAATTAAAAAATCATTGTTGACACTCAACATTGTTATGAGGAGTTTTGCATTTTCAGCTTGCAGTTTGAGAAAGCCCTCATGTACTGAAATATGTGCTACTCTTAACTGAATAACCCCAGAACCTCTCGAATTGATACTCGGACGAGATTCCAGTGTTGAGAAGAGTGAATGGATTATGCATCCCTATTTTTTGAGAGCTCATTTTGTCCTTGGAGTCCCTCACTACCATTTCACCTTGAAGTGTGATGCTTTCCTTAATACTCTGCTACACAGCTGAGGAGAAACTAAATTTGGATCCTTTATCAGCACAACTTAAACTGGAATATTATAAATGGTTTAGGGTAAGATAAGTATGTAACAGTACTTTTCTAATAGGAGAGAAAACATTAGATATTAAAAACATAGAATAAGATAAATAACCTTATGTAGAGCTACTCAATTTCAGTTTTTGTTTACTAGAGATGCCACCTCCCTGTGGCAGAGGCCATTTGTTAATTGGTCTCAACTATGAATAGCTCTTAGATAACTTCACTCTTTAAGTTCAGGTCTGAGCACAGAGGACAAAGAATTCCCTTGATTGCCTACCGAAAGTTTTGCTGATATATATGGAAACCTTAAATGAATTTTGGTGGGACACAAACATTGAGTCCATAACACTATTTCAACATAATAAAAGCAATATAAGAAACACCCACAATGAACATCATACTCAATGGTGAAAGACTGAAAACTTCTTCTAAGATCAAGAACAAGGCAAGGATGTCTGCTTTTTCCACTCCTATTCAACATAACACTGGAAATCCTAGCCAGAGTAAGCAAGAAAAAGAAATAAACGACATCCAAATTGGTAAGAAAAACAGAAGATTATCTCTTAAAAAAGATGACATAATCTTTTATGTAGAAAAGTCTAAAAGATAACACACACCTATTAAAACTAATTCAGCAAAGTAGCAGAATATAAAAGTCAACATGTAAAAATCAGTTGCATTTCTATACATTAAGAATAGACAATCCTAAAAGGAAATTAAGAAAATAATTTCATTTACAATAGCATCAAAAGGGAAAAAATAAAATACTTAGGAATTAACCAAGGAGCTGAAAGACTTGTATAATAAAAACTACAAAAACGTTTCTGAAAGAAAATAAGATATAAATGGAAAGACATGTTTATAGATTAAAAGAGTAAATACTATTAAGATGTCAAAACTGCTTAAGGTGATCTACAGATTTAATGCAATCCCTATTGAAGTCCCAATGACATTTTTTGCAGAAACAGAAAAACCCATCTTAAAAGTCACCTGGGATAGGCCGGGTGCGGTGGCTCACGCCTGTAATCCTAGCACTCTGGGAGGCCGAGGCAGGAGGATTGCTCAAGGTCAGGAGTTCAAAACCAGCCTGAGCAAGAGCGAGACCCCTGTGTCTCCTAAAAATAGAAAGAGATTAATTGGCCAACTAAAAATACATATAGAAAAAATTAGCCAGGCATGGTGGCGCATGCCTGTAGTCCCAGCTACTCAGGAGGCTGAGGCAGGAGGATCACTTGAGCCCAGGAGTTTGAGGTTGCTGTGAGCTAGACTGACACCACGGCACTCTAGCCTGGGCAACAGAGTGAGACTCTGTCTCAAAAAAATAAATAAATAAAATGAAATAAATAAATAAATTTAATTTTAAGGTAAGTAGCAACAGAACTATGTAAGATTGTGAGCTTTTGAGTCAGATTTGAGTATGAATCCTGGCTTCACTATTTACTGTCCTTGAGGTACCTCTTTAAGCCTCCATAGCTGCTTTTCTAAACTAAGGATGATAACAGTAGCTACTTTCTATGGTTCTTGTGAGATTTAAATGAGATATTACATATAGCCTACTTTAGTACATAGAAAGTGTTTTAAAAGAGTTAGCTATTATTATCCAGAAATCAAAATACTACCCACATCTTTTTGACATTTTATGGATGTATTACAGAAAAATAGATTTTAAAGTATTAATCTGTGAAGCCGAGGCAGGAGGATTGCTTGAGGCCAGGAGTTCAAGACTAGCCTGGGCAACATAGCATGACCCAGTCTTCACAAAAATTTTTTCAAAGTTAGCCAGCGTGGTGGCAGGCACCTTGTAGTCCCAGCTACTTGGGAGGATCGCTGGAGCCCAGCCTTGGTGACAGTGAGACCCTGTCTCTTAATTAATTATTAATCTGTGAACAACATCTTAAACAAATTTTTTAACCTTTTTTGATTCTTCATTTATCCTACAACATGAACTCTAGGTTTGATTAATAACTGGGATCACTTGTACTTCTTTATGTGTTTTTTTAAAGTGGTTTTGTATTTGCTTCCAAAATTCCTTTCAAGGGTGGTGTCTGAATTCCTCTTAGTCATCATGCCAGTGTTTTCCTTCTCACTGCATCCTATTGGGTCTAGATATTATCTAGAACAGTAATCTGTTTTCCAGTTGTACCAATATACATCTTAAAATGTTCACAGAATCTGAACTTTAAGGGTTTTTTGTGTTTTGTTTTGGTCCTCAGCCCTGCCAGTACTAAAAAATAAATAGCAAGTCTAAATTTAATAAGAATTTAATGAAAACTTTAAATTGTTTCCGCTAAAAATTATGTCTTAACTGTTTTTTATCTAACAATAATTCTTACCCCCTCATTGTTTCTTACCCACACATAAATATTCAGAGCTTTACATGTGCATCTCTATCATGGTCATATCTCTACAATTTGGTTTTGTGTGAAGTAAGTTAATCTTCCATAAGATTTAAACTTGCATTTCATTAATATTAGTCCCTTGTATTTCCATGGCTCTATAGATCATTGTCGCCTAATCATTGTCACCTTTTTTGAATTTCACAGCTCCTCTGAGGGATGAGTATTCTCGCCTTTTACACTTAAGGAATCTGAGGCTTAGAAAAATCATTTGACTTGCCCTGGATTATAGTTAACAAGGAACAGAACCAAGATCTTAAGCCTCTTCCTTCTCCCTCCAAGGCCAATGTATGTTCCTGTCTCTTTTACCACAGTGTCCCCCTCATTGCAGAAGGGGGCACTGACTCCCCACATCCCTCATGTGCTTTTCCATGCTCTGTTCACTTCCCTCTTACTTATCTTACTTGTAAAGAGAGACCTGATCAGATGAAATTTACATTTTAGCTGTCATCTTTATATTGACTGTTTGTAATCTGAACCCCATCCTCAGAACCAACAGTACATTGAAATCCTCAAACTTACCCATTTACTAATATAATTCCTTTCTGCCAATTCTGCTGCTATTACCATTTCCTTCTCCCCACAGTTTTTCTCTAGTTTTTCTTAATTTTTTTGCATTGGGTTTTGTCTCCAAGGTTAGTATCCCTCAGAACATAAAGGAAGAATGGAGCAAGCATGAATGTCTTTACCTTCTGGAAGGTGACATACCTGTGGCTCTAGATGATTCCTGTACTTCAGCTTACAGAGGGGGTAGGGAAATGAGATTGGGTGAAGAGATGGAGAAAATAAAGGTAGAAATCTTGGTTCTATGTCAGTAACTAAACTGAATGTACCTAAAGTCTACATAGGAGAAAAGCAAAAGTCCTCTGTGGTCAGTTTACTAGTCCTTGCCTAAGAGGATTTGGCACTTTTGAACCAACAGCTTATCGTCTACACCACTTTCTCTCTCTCAACTCCCTTCCCAAACTTGCATTTTAGCAATACATTTTGCATTATATTTTTAGTGCTTGGTCTGGGGATTACAATACACATCCTTAACTTTTCACAGTCTACTTAATTAGTTTCACTTCATGTAAAATGTAGAAACTTTGCAACCATGAATGTCCATTTACCACCTCCTTGGTTCATTGTGCTGTAGTTCTCGTATATATTACATTCACATATGTTACTAACCCCACAAAATAAGATAATTCTGTCTTAAATGCCTTCCCCCCCCCAAAAAAAAACTGGGACTACAGGCACACACCACCACACCCAGCTAATTTTTCAGCTTTTTTTTTAGAGACAGAGTCTCGCTGTGATGCCCAGGCTGGTCTCAAACTCCTGACTTCCAAAGTTCTGGGATTATAGGTGTCAGCTACCACATCCAGCCTTAAAGACCATTTTTAAAGAAAGTAAAGAAAAATTTTTATGTTTAACTTCATATAATGCTCCAGTCTTCCTGAAGATATTATTTCTATTTGGTTTCCCTTTAGTCTGATGAACTTCTTTAGCATTTCTTTTGGTATAGGTCTGTTGGTGGTGGATTCCATTAGTTTCATTTTATCTAAAACTGAATTGTATTTAGTTTTGCTGAATGTAGAATTCTGGGTTGGGGACAGCATTGTTATTTTTTCCCTTTCAGCATTTTAAAGGTGTTCTTCCACTGTCTTCTGCTCTGTTCTGTTTAATGAGAAGTCACTGTCATTGATATCATTTTTCCTCTGCATGTAAAGTGTTGTTTTTCTCTAACAGTGTCTCTTTTTTTCTCTCTGTCTTTGGTTTTCAACAGTTTAAGTAGGGTGTGCTTGAGTGTGGTTTTCTTTATATTAATTGTGTTTAGGATTTGCTAAGTCTCCTTCATCTATAAGCATCTTTTGCCAAATTTGGAAAAACTTTGGCCATTATTTCCTCAGATATATTTTTACTTTTCATTTTCTTCTGCTGAGATTCCAGTTGCATGTGTGTTAAACCTTTTGATAGTGTCCTTCAGGTCTAGTCCCAAAGGCTATCTTTGCTCTGGCTGTTCCTCCTCCTCCTCCTCTTCCGCATCTTCTCTTCTCTCTGTGTCCTTCAGATGAGATCTTTTTTATTGATGTATCTTCAAGCTCCCTCTTTCTTCTGTAATGTCCATCCTACTAATCATTCCACCTATGGAGATTTTATTTCAGATATTGTATTTTTCAATTATAGAATCTCTGGCTCCCTTTTGTATTTTTCTCTGCTGAAATTCCCCATCATTTCATTCATTGTGAACAGATTTTCCTTTATGTCCTTGAATATAATAGCTTCTTTTAAGTACTTGCATGCTAATTTCAACATTTGAGTAATGCTTGGAGTCACTGTTTTCCTCTTGAGAATGGACCACATTTTCATGTTTATTTGTATATCAAGAAATTTTGGATTATATCGTGGACATTGTGGCTAATAGGTTACCGAAACTCTAGATTCAGTTACATTCCTCTCAAGAGTGTTCAGTTGTTTGTTTGTTTTAGCTAGCAAGCAATTAATTTGGCTGATCTCAAATTGCAAACTCTCCTAGCTGTGGGCAGCAACTCAAATCTCTGTCCAATTCTTTTAGCCTTTGATGTGCTACTTGGAGTCTTCATTGTGTATTTGTGATTCCAGGGTCAGCCAGAGATTTGGACAGAATTTATATTCAGGATTTGAGGCACTCCCTCTCTGGCTCTGTTCTTTCTGAAATTTTCACCCCTCCCTTTCACCAGCTTTGGTTGTTGCAAACTCTCTTCTCTGGTTCTTCAAGCCAGTAACACTGGGGCCTGCCTTCTGGTTAATGGTCACTGAAAAGTGGGCACCCATCCAGTGCCATTCTCTCCTCCTCATGATAACTTCCTCCAGCATCTGGCTGCTTTTGGTTGCTCACCTGTGTTATCACATAGTTGTTTCTTATAACCAGAGTTTATGCTTCCTATCTATGAGTGGGTTAGTCAAATAAGAGCCACTCACACATGCCAGAAATAGGAAGAGGTCACCGTATATTTTAAAGTAAGATTTGAATAGAAACCACTTTTTAAAAATAATTTTGAGATGAATATAGCACAAACACCAAACAAAAGGCTTTATTTCCTGCAGTTTGAGATACTTAATAAGTGAAGAGAGAAATGTGGTTTCAGTGTGGTATTCAGTCCACTGCACCTGTTTTTGTAAGACAAAAAGAGCAGAGGCACAAGAAGTAAAGTTGCAATTATGGTCTTTAGCCACTAGATCAGCCACTTCCAGATATGCCATTCCCAGCTCCATCTCAAGCCAACAGACTTTGTTTTCTGCAAAGACAGCAGGGGGTTTTTTTGTTGTTGTTGTTGTTAAAAGGTCAGTTCCATTCCTTTGTGGTGAGGCAATGTTGGGTAATTATAAGAGATCATGTTTCAAAACCGGTATTCCCATGAACTTGCCAAAACAAGCCAGTTCCCTCAACTTTTTTTCCTTCAAATTTTTGCTGCTCTTTTTCTGGGTATTTTCCAGGTTAACCTAAATAACTGCAAACCTAGACTGATTTTATGTCCAAAGCAAATCTTATGATGTAATCCCTTTGTTAAGTGGATCAAAGTCCAATCTTTTAAAAAAAGAAAAGATTTTCTCCCCATATTAAATAAAGGAAAAAGTATATATTTAAAAGAAGAAATGTTTTGTATTTTCAAAGAGAAGAGTTAGTTTAGTAGTACAGTCACTATTTTGAAAAATACTACAGAAATGAAATAGATAAAAATTCATTTATTTCCTAGTGGAAATAAGACATATAAAAATACAGAACTAACATTTACTTAAGTTTTACTAAATTTTTTTTGTATACTTTATTTTTCCATTCTAACAATAGATAAGGCAGACTGTGGTTCTCATTTATGAATGAGGAAACAGGTTGAAGTAGGCAAGATCTCCTGTGGCTACATAATTCAACAGAGATGTGGCTTTAACATCTGTTGCCCTTCTTCTGGGATAGATTGAATGACTTGAACACTCAGGATCACTTGGCCTTTTCTACTCCTGAAACTTGTCTTTGTTGGAGATCTGTTCTTGTGTCTCAGCTCAGACTAGAAACTAGGGACCTAATAGACCACTTTCTTGCTAGCCATCAAAATACCTTGAAAGTAAAATCACAGTTTGTTGCTCCAGAAAGGAAATGTAATTAAGTCCTCTCCATGCTAGCTCATCGAGGTTGTGAGACCAAGTTTCACAGAGAGTATTGCAGGCCAAAAGAAGAAAATCAGAGCAACTCTCACAAGTTCTTATGTCCTTTTACTGTGAACTGATTACTTTTATGACTTTGTCATTTAAAGTGAGGGGATTAAAAAATAAAAACAAACAGACATTAAATAATGTACTCCTTTCCCCTCTTCAGGATTCTCTTCCTAGATGGGACCCATGGGTAAACAAAGGTGTAATTATCAGTTGTGCTAATGTTTGTGAAATGACAAATTTCTGCTTTTATTGTTTCATCTATTTGTAAGTTTTAGACTTGGAAACCACCATCTAGGAAAAAACATAAGGGCTCATTCATTGCCAGTTCACATTAGGCAGCTAAAGGCTTTCAGATGGAATGTATTGCTACTAAAAATATTTGTAGTTTGGGAAAATATGCTTCAATTTGACCTCCGTGACACTCTGCACATTCTGGTTTGTTGCTCTGGGTTCTTCAGCAGCTGTAAAGAGGAAAGCTCAGTGGTGTCTCCTTGTGCCCTCTTACTCCATCTATGGACTAGTCTTCCCATTGTAAAAACAGATTTTTTTATGAGTTATTTATATTCTTGGTTACTTTGAGCAACAAATTATGGTATGAAGCATTTTGACATGCTATTTTTAGTATGAGAATGAAGTACGGAAATTGAAGGAATTCACATCCTAGTTGTCATTATGTTTTTTGAGGAACAAGACCGACATGTTTAATGAAAGAAATATTAAAGTGTCTGTAATATGCAAATGCTATCTAGCTGACAAGAGAAACTGGATCCATGTCTGACAACTGTATGAACCTTACAACCTAAATCCCACAATATGGCAGAACATGATTAAGGGCTGAAATTAAGAATTCACATGGTAGATTCAGTGGATCAGAGAAGAGAAGAAGTGAATGCTGATGGAAAAATCAGGGCATATGGAGCCTAAGAGGGTCTCCTTATGGCAAGGGACTTCTCATGACCTGTTTGGAAATTATGGGGAGAATTGTAACTGTAAGATCAGGGTGTCCCATTTCACAGAGCAACGCATGTGAAATAAAGTTGTCTAATGGGACCTACTTAAAACAAAGTCCCGCCTAGCCTTCTCATAGCTTGCCTGTATCTTAATTATTTGAAGGAATAGAAGAAAGGATAATTTTTTTCTTGATTTTTTTTCCCTTGATTTTTGTGGGACTTTTACTTGTTTAAACCCAAAAATTTAAGGAAATTCTGGGTCAAGTTCTGTTGTTTGTTTTAAGGGTCAGGTGATTGAGATCAGGGTGCTGAAAAACTAACCAGGGATGTGCTGCTCTCTCAGGCCAGGTAGGCCTTCTTTGCCACCAGTCTGTGACTGAGCTCCTGCTTCCCCTGGCCATCTCTAAGAAAGCAGCCGCAGTCCTTTCCAATTTGGCCAATTGAGAGAACAGGAAGCTTGGTAATGCTCTCTTCTTCACTAGTCAGTGGATTTACTCTACTGACGGGGCCTCACTCACCCATTCACCTGTCATTTTTTAATGCATGCCATAAGTCTAGGTCTGTGCTAATTCTGGATGTGTGAAAATGGAGCTTTAAGTAACGACTCTTCGTCTAGTAGGAGCAAAAGGTCAAGCAGATTATTTATAATGCCTTTTGTTTTGTTTTCTTTTTTTTTCTTTTTATTTTTTGAGACAGAGTCTCACTCTGTTACCTGGGCTAGAATGCTGTGGCGTCAGCCTAGCTCACAGCAACCTCAAACTCCTGGGCTCAAGCAATCCTTCTGCCTCAGCCTCCCGAGTAGCTGGGACCACAGGCATGTGCCACCATGCCCGGCTCATTTTTTCTATGTATATTTTTAGTTGGCCAATTAATTTCTTTCTATTTTTAGTGGAGACGGGATCTCACTCTTGCTCAGGCTGGTCTTAAACTCCTAAGCTCAAAGGATCCATCCACCTCAGCCTCCTAGAGTGCTACGATTATAGGTGTGAGCCACTGTGCCCGGCCTATAATGCCTTTTGACAAGAGTTTCCTAGCCCTTTGGAAGGCTAAGGTTGGGAGGATTGCTTGAGTCTAGGAGTTCAAGACTAGCCTGAGCAACATTGTGAGACACTGTCTCTATCAAAAATAAAAAGCCAGTGTTGTGGTACGTACCTGTAATCCTAGGTACTCGGGAGGCCAAGGCAGAAGGATCACTTGAGCTCAGGAGTTGAAGGTTATATTGAGCTGTCATGGTGTCACTGCACTCCAGCCTGGGTGACAGAGCAAAACTCTGTCTCAAAAAAAAAAAAAAAAAAGTCAGGCTCTAGTTGCTTTGGGAACAAATACGAGTGTAATGCAACTCAGCCTAAAGGGAGGAGGGAGCTTCAGGAAAGATATTCTGGAGGAACCTACTATTTGACACTTGAGATATAAGTAGGAGTTGGCCAAATAGAGGAGAGAAAGCACATGAGAGGCAGTGGAGAGCATGGTGGGTTTGAAGAACATACCTGGACATGGAGGAAGAAGGGTGATAGACAAGAAGGAAGGGAAAGGAAGGAATATGAGTCACTTTACTTGTAAAGACAATGGTAGTTACCTCACATGTGTGCACACTCACCAACTCTAAAATTACACATATTTTTACTCGGTGAGCAGCTTTTTGAGGTATGGATTTATTGGTGTTTTGTAGTCTAAAAAGTTAAGGTGTACCTCCCAATGTTCCCATTGGTAAGTGCTCAGGACTTGGTGAAGCTATATCTCCTGTTGCCTACAATTGTAACTTCTTTATGTTTGTCAAGTCCAAAGGCATTGTATATCGATGATGATGTTTTAGTAGGCATATTCTTGATCTATTGTTTTGATTGATGGACAGTCATGATTGTTGTATCACTAATATTGCAATGACTAATTGGATGGATTTGCGAAAAGACATGGTTGCTCTTTTTTTACCTCAAACTCTAATTGGATTTTAACTCATTTGAAATACTTGCAGCCCTTTGTGAGAATGGTTCCATTAGCTGCATGGAATATTATTTGATGGGGAATTTGTAGTAGTTCTTTCCATTTTTAAAAGCTTCTTGGATTTCAGAGCTCTTCACATAAATTGCCTAATTTTCCTTTTGATTGTCACAATAACCCTTCAACCCTAACTACCGTTAGGGAGGCACCCCATTTTGTGGGTGCAGCTTTAGAGGAATAGAGTTGTCCATGGTCGTATAACCTGTCTGTGGCAGAACTTAAACCTGAACTCAGTGTGACTCAAACCCCAAAGCTTCTTACACTGTGCCTTACTGTTTTCCCATTCAGTTTGTTCATCGTTGATGAACCCTGAATTTTCTTATCTAACTTACATGTCTAATGGGTCATGGTAATATGTGTATTTTATCTATTTACTGCAGTGTTTGTTCATTTAGCAAATATTTAAGTGTAAACTGTGCCAGGTATTGTTTCATTCGAAGTATAACAAAAGTTTTTATAAAGTCACAAATTTAAATACATAAAATTAAAACATAAAGGTATTTGTTTCCATGTGAAAAATGAACAGAAGACATTGCTGTGCTTCTGTCCTGTAGCACTTGTGCACTTAGACTGGGTGTGTAGCCGAAGCCTGCTGGGGCTCTTCTTCCCTTACCTCCCCCAGTGCCTGGGACAGTGCCCATGGCTGGTCCTGCAGCCAGAATGCCCCAGGCTGAGCTCTTCTCTCCTGCTTAGTCACAACACTTATGTCCTGTTTCAGGGTTTGAGACTTTCTTTTCTCATGGACAAAACACCTCAAAGACCTTATCACCTATTTTTTATACAGAGCAGAAAGTTAGCAGCTAAATGAGCAGCCCTTGAGCAAATGCCCTGTTAGGAATACCTACTAATGATAACTAAGGCTTATAGCAGATGCTTTCATAGCTATAATCTCTAATCACTCAGCAATCTGAGGGGAGCACTCTTCTGATTAGAGAAGTAGGGCAGAGAGTCACCTGCCTGCTGGAGTCTGCCCAGCAGCAGCAGGGCCCTCTCGGTTACCCCCAGGCTCCTTCCTTATACATGGCCCCGGACTTCCACCTTCACAGCTCACCTGGCACACAGGGCCAGATTCCCAACAGTGCTAGCAGCAAGCAAGGATCTTGCCAGTCTTCGGAAGCTGCTGCAAAAGTCTGAAATACTTCTAAAAGTTTTGTAATGTTTGTTTGCTCAGCCACGATCATCTGATTGGAGCAAGTGGGAAACAAAAATCATATTTTGGGGAGAGGGTGGGATCTTTTGGCTAAAAGCTTTTATGTGAAGTGCTAACGTGATCATTTCTTCGAGGAGGACATTCCCTTTCCTTTGGGGGAGAAAAAAAACATCTGTAGTGATGGTTTGCTTACTAGAGGCAGTTACGAAATGAATTTTGTCTCTTTTCCTGATTCAAAAGGTGACTCTGTGAGTTGGGTTGTATGAGAAACAGCACACTCTAGCCTCCAGCCAAGGAGGAATGTCTTTTTAAACAGTTGAGCAAATTCCCAGATTAGAAAAGAGTCTGGTGTAGCTGATGTCACTCTTTCCTGAGTAATTCTGGGTGGTTATTTACTGCATTCGATCTACCAGGAGGCCAGAAACTTTGAATGAGCTTCATTATTAGAACTGTAGAGTTGCAGGCGTATAGGAAAGAGCTGTTTGCCACAGTTAGTATGAAAGTTTCAAAGACCTGCCACCCACTGAGCCCTAGGGAATCCATGTAGAACGGGAAGCTAGCGCAGTTGCAGTTTCGCTTTAGCTGCATCCTGAGGGATTTATGTGATGGCAAACAGCCGAGATGAAGAAGCCGCCTAGCAGTTACTGCCGAGGCTGCAGCATTATGTGGGACTTCAGATAGCTTCTGAGTGGTCAAGCAGTGGTAAGTAGCAGCGTTACTAACTGCGGGGTTTCCAGTTTAAAGCAAATGGTATTTTCAGAAGCACATGTAAAGTCTGTTGCATTTTTCCTTTTTTTTTCTGATCAGAGAAAGCTCTGGTTAAACTGAAAGTTAGGAAATTGATTTGAGCAATCTAGGGAGATTATTGGCCAGGTTGCTAATTGGTCACATGTGCTGGTGTGATCACATTATGTGGGAGCCTGTGTTCATGCAAAGATTCCATCCTCAGATATGTATATGCTTGATAAAGTACTGCTTGGAATTTCTAAGGGTAATTCTGTTCTGCTCAAAATAAACTTTGGCATACAAAGGTTTCATCTTGGCTCATCCTTCATTTTCTCCAACTTCTCTTTTTCTCAACAGCTGTCTTTTTCTCACCTTTGGCTATGCTTTAAATGGACTTGCCCATTCAGATCAAGGCTGTTCTAAAAGTCATTTTGTGAAGACTTAGAAATCTGATCCTTCTTTCCCCCTGTGCATAGGATCCTTTCTTTATTGTTATCGTCTACTGTTAGCCAGCTGGTGTTCCTTAGATAAGTCAGGGTGGGGTCTGGTGGCTAACTCTGGTTGTCAGCTCCCCTTAAAACTATGTGTTGTCTCTCTAGCACGATCCTGGAGGAAGAGAAGGCTCAGCAAGAAGAGCGGATGAGGATGGAGTCCCGAAGACAGGCTACAGTGTCCTGGGACTCCGGAGGGTCTGATGAAGCGCCACCTAAGGTAGCTGTGTGCCCGCCCCAACTTTGGGGTTATGCTACTAACTCAAGATTTATGATGTAGGCAGCTATTTTCTATGAGAGGAAACTCCAACTTCAGGTTACTCAAGAGTAATAGTTACAACCCCAGCAAATGGTTTCTTGTTTGCTCCTCCTCTGCATATTAGCCTCATGTACACTCATGTTCTGAATTTGCATGTCAGGCAGAGGCTGTTTTAATTCATGAGCAATTGGATCAGATGTCATCTTTAAAATGCTCTTCCTTTTCTTCCTCACTTCCCCTCCTCCACATGGTGAGACTAAATGGGCTGCCTGTGTGGGGGAGGTTGTTTTTTGTTGGTTGTCAGAAGTCTCCCTAATCAAACCTGGATTAAAACATCAAACTACGCCATAGACACTTTACATTTTGCTTTATTTAAAAATGAGCCTATTTCTACTTGACCATATTCCTTTCGTTTTGTTTCATATTGTTGAGAACTTTGTATACTTTTTTTTGCCTTTTTCTTGTTCTGGCTGGTGGCTGGGTTGTTTGTATGAGGCAAAAAAAACACATTATATTTCCTTTCGTTGCCTTAGTAAGATCTACTGGCAGCATCCTCAGGCCTTGCCTGCCCGCTCACGTTCAGCTCCTTTACTGGTGCTTTCTGGATTGTGCGTGAGTAATAGATTTTAATGTAACCGATACTGATATGGTCTCAAATTCCACACTGCAACTCACCTTTGAGAAACTACCTCGGCCAGGCACAGTGATTCACACCTGTAATCCTAGCACTTTGAGAGGCCAAGACAGAGGATTCTTTGAGCTCAGGAGTTCAAGACCAGCCTGAACAAGAGCAAGACCCCGTCTCTACCAAAAATAGAAAGAAATTAGCTGGACAACTAAAAATATACAGAAATAATTAGCTGGGCATGGTGGTACATACCTGTAGTCCCAACTACTTGGAAGGCTGAGGCAGAAGGATTGCTTGAGCCCGGGAGTCTGAGGTTGCTGTGAGCTAGGCTGATACCACAGCACTCTAGCCCGGGCAACAGAGACTCTGTCTCAAAAAAAAAAAGAAGAAGAAATTACCTCATGTTGAGTTTTAGAGTAGTATCCAAAAACCATATCCTCACTGTGCCCCCAAAATTATTAAAATACCCTTCCCTTTTTTAGTTGCATGGCTGTGTGAGGCTAGATTTTCTTTATCCTACTGCAGCAACACAGCACTTCACAACCTGAGGAAGCAGATTAGAGAACCTGCTGCTTCCTATTAAGCCTGACATTAAAAGAGATTTACATAACTGTAAAAGGTGCCCTTCTTTTGGTTTTTGTTTGTTTTGGAAAAATAGGTATTTTTCTTAAACGTGCTAGGTTTGTTAGTATTTCTAAGTGAATTTATACATATGTTTAAGTGTCTGTTTTAATTTCTAATAATACAAATATTGGTAGATATATTCCAAATAAACAAAAGCTCTTGAAGTCCTCAGTGATTTTTAAAAGGTTAAAGCTGTCCTGAAAATGAAGCATTTGAGAATAGCTGCCTCAGAACAGCTTTGAAACAGTGTTCTTTGAGGCCGGGTACAGTGGCTCATGCCTGTAATCCTAGTATTTCGGAGGCCGAGGCAGGAGGATCACTTGAGGCCAGGAGTTTAAGACCAGCCTGAGCAACATATTGAAACCCCCATCTGTACAAAAAATAGAAAAAATTAGCCAGGAATGGTGGTGTGTGTCTCCAGTCTCAGCTACTCCAGAGGCTGAGGCAGGACGATCAGTTGAGCCCAGGAGTTTGAGATTACACCACTGCCCTCGTGCCTGAGCAACAAAGCAAGACCCTTCTCAAAAAAAAAAAAAAAAAGTTCTTCAATCCTAATCAAACCCAGCCCTCCATTTATATAAAATTTTTAATGTCTCATTTACTAATCCTGAAATAAAATATAAAGGTGATAGAATGACTTACTATTTTCAAAATATCCCAGTGTAAGGATACTTGCGTTAGGAGACCTACATACAGGAGAAGTAAAAGGAAAGTAATTTTTGGTAACATTATGCATAAAACACTAAGGTCTGAGTGCTCTGGAAGATGTGATAATATGGCCCGGTGCTTGAACCTTTTTGTGGACTCAACCATGCATACCACAGCTACAACTGATAATGTATTTCATTGGTCTTGGTGATATGATTTGCTAAAATGGTGAGAAAATCTTGGTAAAGTTATATGAAATAAAATTGTCTATCAGTATACACAGTAGTTGCTATTCTAGAAAGTTTGACATCTGATAAACTATCCAAAATATCATTTGTGTTAATCTGTGAAACAGTTTATTTTATGTTCGGGTAACAGAATCGTTGTTACTGTTGTTTTACCTGTATAAAGTAGAGAGAGACATCAGAAAGTCCTGTGTGATGTGGAACAAGTCCTTCTGTTTAGGCCTGTCCTCTCATTGCCAAAAATCTCACCTGCTTGGCTTCTGCCCTAATGCCAATTGTTGCAAGCATAAGAAGCACCCTCACAAATACACTCATCCCTCAACATCTGTGAGGGAATGATACCAAAATCCCCAGATGTTTATCATTGGATATATATGGTGCAAATAAATACCTTCTTCCACTCTGGAATGTTTTTAACTTATTTTGTTTTTCTTAGAGACAGAGTCTGACTCTGTCGCCCAAGCTAGAGTACAGTGGCACCAGCGTAGCTCACTGCAGCCTCGAACTCCTGGACTCAAGGGATCCTCTTGCCTTAGCTTCCTGAGTAGCTGGGGCTACAAGCGTCCACCACCACGCCCAGCTAATTTTTCTTATTTTTTTATAGAGATAGAGGCTAGCTGTGTTGCCCAGGCTATTCTTGAATTCTTGGCCTCAAGCAATTCTTCCACCTCAGACTCCCAAAGTGCTGGGATCACAGGTGTAAGCCACACACCCAGTCACTCAGATCTCTTCTATAAAATGGCAGATTTACATATAGCCTATGTACATCCTCCCATATACTTTAAAATATCTCTAGATTACTTATAATACCTAATACAATGTAAATGCTACATAAATAGTTGTTATACTGTATCTTTTTATTGTAGTGTTTTTTTCTGTATGGTTTCAATCCACTGTTAGTTGAATCCCCAGATGTGGAACCCTTGGATAAGGAGGGCTGACTGTATATCAGCTTCTTCCTTTTATCCTTCCTTACTCTGAAGGATTTCAGTAAACATTCCCTCTGTTCCACATTTTGCTTTATTAAAATCCAGGTTTCTGTCTAGGAGGAGGTGTATTGACCCTGCTAATTCATAGTACTTAGTAGCAGGTGACACTTTTGGATACTTATAGGAAAGCCATTCTCGAAGACCTTGATGTTTACTAGCTTATTTAATCTTCATGACAGCTCTAGGAGATAGCTACTGTTATTGTCCCCTTTTTGTTGGTAACAATAGGGAGGCACAGAAAATTGAAGCACCGTAACCACAAACACTGGCAATCTGGCTTAAGGACCAGGCCTCAGGACCAACATTTGTAGAGAACAAAAGTAGAGCTGTTTTGCCAATGTGTTTGCATTCACCGTGTCTGGTGGTTAGCAAAGTTTCATTTAGTGGTGTCCTTTGTGCAATTATTTTGTCTATCATAAATCATTTTCTTCTGTTTACCTGTTATTTTTATTTTCAAATGAAAGCTTGTTTTAGCATTTGCTACCTTTTAAGTATTTGAGTAACTGTAAGATATTTTATACAGCTTTTGTCATTTTCTGATCTTTTTCTTTTATATGTTCCTTTTTATTTGAAGAGTCAAAAATGCACTTGTTATAGAATAGCATCCTGGCAAAGCAGATTTTGGAGTCAGGCAGTTCTGCCATTACCAGCTATATTTAAAGTGCCTGATTTCTCTGAGCCTCTGTAAAATGGGAGCAGTAATATTGCTTCATAGCATTGTTGCCAAAATTATCAAATTGTATGGTTTATTTTATTTTTTTCCTTATTAATTTTATTTTTTACAAGAAAAGACTTGGCATCAAATTGTATGTTAAGTTTCTAGTTCATTAAGTATGTAGTTCATTGTACACAGGATGAATAAATGGCACCTGTTTTTATTTTTGCCTGTGTTACTTACCCTTCCAAATGTGAGCCAGGGATGTAACTGCACAGCTGTCAGCTCTGTTTAGTGCCCTAATTTTTGGCTCTGAATCTTTTCACTCTTGGGCTCCAAGAGTACTTGCTCCAGGAAACCATTCCCATACAACCATTATTAAGGCTTACATATTAACACTCACTTTTAAAACAGCTGTTGCCACTTAAATGTCAGAGTACAGAGGTAGTCAGACTGTTTTTAACCTTTGTTAACTCAGCACAACCACTTTTTCAAATTAAACTTTTAAAAAATATAGATCTGAAGGGTAGTCCCTTGGGCTTCATGGAACACACTTTGGAAATTGCTGCCCTAGTGGACAGTAGAGAAAAGCCTAGAGCAACACCCCCTTTCCTGTTTTGGGGGTCTTTGAGGAATTCATGCTCACATTTACGTTAGAGTACTGGGACACTGTTGAAATGCGACAGAGCTAAGAGATAAGGAAGGATTTTCTGTCCTCAGGAACTTAATGGCTCATAATTGCAGGGCTAGAGCAAGTCCAGGGGCATCTGCAACCTACATCAGGATTTGAAAAAGACCCATGGAGGAGAGCAGAGGACTTGTATTTATGTTAACACTGGCGAAATCAGGAGCCGCTCTGTGAAAGAAGTAACATTTGGAAGACTGAAGGGATATGAAGTGTTCTGCAGATTGAGGGAGGAGACATTCCATGCAGAGGGGACAGTATAAGCAAAGCTGTGGGGAAATGAGACTAATTTTAGAGACCTAACATACTCTGGACCTATCTAGAACAGAGCATGTGTTTGTCGAGGACCATGGGAAAGAGACACAGGCACTGAGGAGTTTGCTTTACTTCCTTCTGCCTGCTGGGACTTAAATCCATTTTCTCATATTCTGGTCTTAATTTGGCTGGAGAAAAATTGGTTTCTACCTTGTTAAAACTCTTTAAGTTTTAGAAGTTGTTTATTAACTTTTCTTTTAGCCTTCTAATTCAGACTAAGTCATTCTTTTGCTATGAAATTTGAATTCATTTATCCCACAAACAAAATGAGAATTTTAGAGCTGTAAGTGACTTTAGAGCTCTTCCACCTCAACCCCCATTTTGTGAGTGAGGAAATAGAAGCCAGTCAGTATAATCACAGGACCATGACTGCACAACCAGGAAGTAGCAGAGCAGAACAAGTGCCTGCTTCCAGATCCCAGCTCGCTGGACAAGAGGGCACTCACGTCCCTCTGGCCCAGCGTGTTTAGCATCCCTTTTTGTTACTGATGATAGCTTAATAGCTTTATTGAAGTACAACTCACATACCATACAATTTACACATTTAAAGTGTGCAGTTCACAGAGTTGTCTAACCATCACCACAATCAATTTTAGAACATTTTTATCACCCCAAAAGGAAACCCCGCGCCCATTAGCAGTCCTCCCCCATTCTTTTTTCCTTCTGATCCCTGGCAACCTCTCATCCATTTCCTGTCTCTCTTGATTTTTCTCTATTCTGGACATTTCGTAAATGGATAATATAGTATATGGTTCTTTGTTACTGGCTTTTTTCACTCATTATATTTTCAGAGTTCATCTGTGTGGTAGCATGTGTCAGTACTTCATTCCTTTTAATTACCAAATAATATTTCATTTATGAGTTCACTGAATTTTGTTTATCGATTCATCAGTTGATGGACATAGATTGTTCCCACTTTTTAGCTCTTATGAATAATGCTATGAAGAACATTCATGTACATGGTTTTGGTTTTTGTGCTTTTAGAGATAGGGTCTCGCTGTGTTGCCCAGGCTAGCCTTGCACTCCTGGGTTCAAGTATTCTCCCAGTTTAGCCTCCCACATGTTCATGTACATCTTTTTTTTTTTTTAAGTTATTTTTTTTCACACGAACTCACCATTAAATATACATCTTTTTGTGTGGACATATATTTTCATTTCTCTGGGGTATATGCCTGAAAATGGAATTGCTGGATCATATGATAAATTCTATGTTTAATTTTCTAAGGAATATCCATACCATCTTCCACAGTGGCTACACCATTTTACATTCCCACCAGCAATGCACAGGGGTTCCATTTGCTCCACATCCTTGTCGGCACTTTTTATTATATTTTCTCTTTTTGATTATAACCGTCCTACTGGTTGTAAAACAGTAGCTTACTGTGGTTTTGATTTACATTTCCCCGATGCTGAGTGGCACTGAGCATCTTCTCAAAATGTGCTTTCTGGCCGTTTGTTTTTCTTTGGGTCTACTCATGTCCTTTATCCACTTTTAAACACATTGATTACCGTACTAGAAAAATGTTTTTTTCCTTGGGGCCACAGTGTTTTACTACAAAACTGAAATAAAAACTTGGAAAACAAAACAATCCTTTCTAATTCAATGAAAAAAATTATTTTTATTTTCCGTGTTTCTTTCAACAAAAAAGTAATAAAAAAACTTAAAAATTAGTAATGTGAAAAACTTGAAAAAAGTAACACAAAAACTCAAAAAAAGTTCATAAGAGTAAAGCATTTTTCTTGACTTATCAGGCTTAAATGTAATTTAAAGGTAAACATAAATAGAAAAATGAAATTTATTGACTCCTGTTCATTTAATTCACGTTTTTAGAATTAAATTGTCAATATTAATTATAACAATAAGAACATCAACAAGTAAGATTTTCATGAACCAACTACAGGGTTTTGCCCAGGGGGCCACGTATCATGTGCCATGTGTGCTACGGCACAGCAGCATATGTTGCCTGCATGCCATGCAGGCTCCCAAGGTAAAGAGACCTGTGAGTTATATATACTTCACAAAGCCCCCAGCTCAAAACCAATGCGGGTTAAAATACAACTCACCTGGTAGTTAATGTCTTAATGGGATTATTTTTCATTGTTGATTTAGAAGAATTCTTTATGTATTCTGGATATGAATCTCTTATCAGGTAAGCATTTGCAAGTGTTTTCTTCCATTCTTTAGGTTGTCATTTTTACTTCTTGATGGTATCATTTGCAACATGGAAGTTTCTAATTTTGGTGAAGTCCAATATATCTATTTTTCTCTTCTATCAATTGTGTTTTTGATATCAGAGCTAAGAATACATTACCTAACCCAAGGTCACACAGATTTACTTTTATGTTTCCTTCTAAGAATCTTAGGGTTTTTAGCTTTTTACATTTAGGTCTGTGATCCATTTTGAGTTAATTTTTGTGTCTGTTTTAAGGAAGAGGTCAAACTTCATTTTTTCACATGTGAATGCATATCCAGTTGTCAAAGCATCGTTTATTGAAAAAGGGTATTCTTTCCCTATTGAAATGTCTTAGCACTCTTTTATCATTCTTTTCAACTAAGCTCTATGAGAGAAATAATCTTTTTCCATTCTTTTCATAAAACATAGATTTACCACAATCAAAAGATTCGTTCATATAATGCTCTGTTGATTTGTTCGCAGCCCAGCAGACCTGGCTATCCCAGCCCACGGTCCAGCGAAGGATTTTATCCTAGCCCCCAGCACATGGTACAGACCAATCATTACCAGGTATACTAGTCATTACAGATACAAAATTTGTTATTTGATTCTTCAGCCTTTTGGGGATAGGGAAGTACATTATATATATTTCTTTTTTTATTATTATTTGTGCACTTATGAGTATGATTTGGCTAGCAGAAAGCTAAGAAAGTGGTTGCCCTAATTATATTCTGAGTGTTGTCTTGACACCCCATGCAGGAGGCATTATTTACTTGACACCCCATGCAGCTCACATTATTTACTTAGTCTTAAAGTAGGTGGGACAAGTGCCTCCAACAGTTCTTAGACCGTTTCTCATCTGCTTGTTCTTATAATAAAGGAAAGGCAAGGTGAATCCAGTGGACATACACTATGCAGAGGTAATACTGAACTGGTTAGTTTTGCTGGAAGGCAAGAGTAAAATTGCTTAACAGAAACCAAATAAGATGCCAGTATGGACAAGTGTGGAAAGAGTATTAGACTGATAGACAAATACCTGTACAAAGTAGAAAAGATTATCCTTGAAAGAAAAGGATCTAAAGCAAAGGAAATAATTTTGTTTTTATTTTCGAAAAAATGGTATTAGCTTTTATTGAGGTATAATTTACTTACAGTGAAGCACACAGGTCTTAGCTTTCAACAAAGCACACACAAGTGTATTCCATCCCCATATCAGGATGGAGACCATTTCTGTAACCCCGGGAAGTTCACTTGTGCCCCTTTCCATCAGTTGCTTACTGCCTCAGAAGCAGCCACTCTTCTGATTTCTAGTACCAGAGATTCTTTATGCCTGTTGTAGAATTTTATATAAATGGAATCATATAGTATATGCTTTTTTGGTTTCAGCTTTTTTTACTCGTTGTAACGTCTGTAAGAGTCAAAATCCTGTTGAGAGGATCAATACTTTCTCTTTCCTTCCTTCTTCACAGAGTTTATTGAGAACAGGGTTTAAATTAAATCTTTTTTGGGTCAGTGTGGGCAAAAATTCTCAACTGTTGGTACTAGGGTAACAAAGATGAACGTAGGCCCTATTTCTTATTAGAAAAGAAAAGACCATATGGCTGTGGTAGCTTAGAATAGTGAAACTGGGTAAATTTCAGGCTGTTTATCTATTGCCTTCAGATTCTAATATATTTATTCTGAAGTGGAGCCCAAGAATATCAGATTGTTAACAAGCAGTCCCAGGTGGTTCTGGGGCAGATGACTCAGACCCATGTTCTGGGCAATACTGTTTGATATACTCACTTGTCTAGATGAAGGCTAGTGAATCATTTGAGGTCTCTAGGGCATCTGTTCATTCAGCAAGATGACACTGAATGTCCCTCCACTCTGCCCAGCACTATTCTAGGCATTGGGAACCTGGAGATAAATAAGGTACTCCCTTTGCTCATCGGAGGAGCTCACAGGGCCCTTCCATCTTGGTCAGTCTAGATTTCCAACTCCATGCTTAAAGGAGCCGGAACCCTGACCCAGGACAGTGGTCAGAGCAGCTAGAGGGTGTAGTAGCCTAAGGAAAGAAACCCCACATCTGTGATTGCTAAGATACTCTAAGTTCTAGCAAACAGCAGAAGGACCCTGAGTAGGATTGATTACTGGTATTGTCTAGAGAAAACATGGTAGCACCTGCTTAGTGAGACAGCCTGTTAGCAGCACAAGTGCTCTTTATGTCTGGAAGACCTGCGAGGTGTCCTAGTGGCACAACTTGGGGGCTCTAATACTGGTGTTGGTGGCTGTCACCACTGCAGTAGAAGCTCCTGAGAATAGGGATTTCTCTCTACTTCATGTGTGTAGAAATGAGTAAATAGAGAATATAGTAAATAACACTCATTTTTTTTTTCATTGAACAACTATATAATTAACTCCCAATCCCAAAATTTTCCTATTTTGTAAATAAGACCAGCTATAAGATATTTCCTGGTGTAATTTCATATTCCTTTATAGCCTAAAGTTCCCACTGATCCTTTCACATGATTGGTATTATTTAAAAAACTGCCTCAGATCATTTGAAACCTCTTTGTTGTGAAAATTCCTAAAAGCTTTCTGGCAGTAATACATCCCTTTCCCCCAAAAATTGTAGTGATACTGCATTTTATATTTAGTAGGCTTTTTTATTATTAAGGTATTTCCATTCAAATAAACTATGAGAATTAGCTGTATGCCATACTTGAAAATTTATTGATTTCATGTTGTCCATATGGTACTTCCGTATAAATTAATATCTAAAAACCTAATAAATACACGAAACCCTTGTTGAAGGGTGTGTTGGTATTTGGAAACATGGATTTGGCTGTGCTTTATCTCATTAACCAACAACCCCAGCCATACAATCACTAGAATAATGAGCTGTGGAAACAAATACTGATTCTGCTTTCTTTCTTTCTCTTGGTTGAGAGAAGGAACCACATAAAGAAACCCTCTTGCCGGGCGCGGTGGCTCACGCCTGTAATCCTAGCACTCTGGGAGGCCGAGGCGGGCGGATTGCTCAAGGTCAGGAGTTCGAAACCAGCCTGAGCAAGAGCGAGACCCCGTCTCTACTAATAATAGAAGCAAATTAATTGGCCAACTAAATATATATAGAAAAAATTAGCCGGGCATGGTGGCGCATGCCTGTAGTCCCAGCTACTCGGGAGGCTGAGGCAGAAGGATTGCTTGAGCCCAGGAGTTTGAGGTTGCTGTGAGCCAGGCTGACGCCA